>CM070837.1:8003997-8006497 GCA_036326025.1 Chrosomus eos | reverse complement strand
AGTACCGCTGCTAGCCATTTTGGTGCCTAAGCACAATTCCTTTATGACGCGCAATCCAACGGACCACTGAGCTTTCTAGAGCAATTAAATACTCTTGTTCCGCCTGTTTTGTTATATACATCCCTAAAAAGTGCCTAATATTATTTCTATACTGAAATAATATCGCCATTATAATTATTATGATATGATGATTGATTTTTCATTAGGCTATTTTTGGTGCCCCCTCAGCACTTGGTGCCCTGCCCACAGCGCGTGATGCATATGGTGGGAGCGGCGGCGCTGGTCAAACGTCCTCTTGGCCGGTCCTTGGCCAATGAAAGCTGCGATAGAGTCCAAACCTTCTGCCGTCAGTCTGAAAGTCTGGCTACGTGAGACTGGCATTTACCTAGCAAATGCTACAGAACAACTGAGCAACTATCTAGCAACCTCCCTGCAACCATTCAGAATACCCAAGCATCCACTCAGAACACTTTAGCAACTGCTTAGCAACACCCTAGCAACCACTCAAAACACTTCTTTAAAGTGCCTTTCAAGTGTAAGTATTCAAATTAAATAACGCTATTAACTTTATATTGACTATATTTATTACACCCATACTTTCATGAGCGAAAACCTAGTGAAAATGATAATCCATAATAGATTCTCAATAAAAGCACCATGCTGTAACTATCCATGTCTGGTCTGTTCTTGTTAAGAGAGATTAATTATACAGGGGCCAGCGCTGCCGTAATGTGACATGATTAATGACTTGTGGGCTGCAGTCCAAACACTGAATGCTCTCATCAATTTATCTCTGTCCGGTCATTAAATCAAACAGTGACTTCTATTACACTTTTAAAACCAGGTCCTTTAAAATGCAGTGAAAGACGGCCCATCTCCATGTGTCAGGTTGTTAAACAGGTGCAAATGAATTTAAAACCACTACGCTTAAAGGGCATTTTTTTGCAATGTTCTCTGAGTTCCACTTTTCTTCAAAAAACATCCTAGTTTAGAAGTAATGAGCTATTTTCTATCCTTTTTGACCCTCTCATTCGAACACTGATTTGATAGGCTTGCCGCATTCAAGACTTGGAAGTAAACACCCACTGCTATAATTGGGTAACAGTTTTGCATATTAAAAGGATGACTTACGGTGTTATGAATGAATGAATGAATACCATCGCTTTGATGCAGTGTCGTTCTTACAGGCTATGTTCATCCTTTTCGATAAAATGAAAAACGTATCAATTGTAATTTGCAGTGTCGTGTTTTAAAGTAGTTTCCCTTTTATCTTTGATCACCAAAATGACATATTTAAATGTTTTTCATTTGAACATAATTTTTTCATGCCTAAATTGAATTAAGATAGCTTGAATCTAACTACACCCTTGCTTTATTTAGTATAAGCGGAGCCATGCATATGCAAATGAGCCCCGCCTCCTATCACAACCATTCATTTTGACTGCGGCGTTACAGTATAAATACTCTATAAAAGAAAAATAAATAGTGATGCAAGGTAAAAACACTGTTACTCACTTGTAACGTTTTGAAGATGACATAATTCAAATAGAAGTTTACTCATCAAAGTGACTCGTGCAACGTGTCATGCACATAATACAACAATATCCGGACAAAGGAAACTGAAGGGCTTAAATATACAAGATGACGAAGTGAATACTAACAGGCGGGATCTAATTAATGAGTAACCAAGGAGACTATGACTGGCGGGAACAAAAGAAAACAGGAAACAAACGATGAGCAAACTAAAAGTCCTTGAAAATGAAACTAAGACAGACTAAACTGAGAGTAATTGTAAACCTCCGAGATGTCTCTATCTTTTTTTTACTGGAGTAATCCTGTTTCTGCATCTCTCTTATTTACTATTACATGACATGCGTGAATTGGTGGGCGGGGCTAAAAAGGCAATGATGTAGAAGTAGCCGTTGATCTTCTTCTGCAGAAGCGGTCTTTCATCACACTATGACATAATAATGTGACAAAATCCCAAAATCATTTCATCTATGCACAGATGTTGGTTTCAAGCTGTTTTTGGACTAACGAGGAAGTTTTGAGTTTTGAAACTTACAGGATATTTTTATAGTATGATGACCTCTTATACTGTACATCAAAAGATCAAGGAAAATTATATTTCTCAATACATGACCCCTTTAAAGGTTTTAACGGCACATCACAAGCAGAATGTTTCCATAACAAGCATGCTTACAATTCCTTAATTAATCTGTCACTCAAAAGGAAATTAATATGAAAGTCAAAAGCCATTAAAGGCTAAACATGTAAATCCTAAATAATGCCATTTGTCCTTTGAACAATTTTGTCTGTGTTATTAATAGACTGAAGACTTAAGTGGGGAATTCTCAAAGTGATTATACCCATTCCATGATGTAAGATGCAGTTGAGCAGCTTAATAATCAAAACATTCATTTTGTTTTCTGTAAAAGATTCTACTTAAAATGCACAACAAAAATAATTTTGAACAGTACATTATATTTGCTGATGCTAT
>CM070837.1:7763997-7998997 GCA_036326025.1 Chrosomus eos | reverse complement strand
ACAGAATCTATAAATGGCCAAACTAAACCTTTCCTTTTCTTTGTTTTCAGAAAGCCTCCTGTTAGCAAGCTAGCAGTTTAATCTAGTGCACTTAGCATAGTGTTAACTGGCCTGTGTAGACACTGAATATTTACAGCTTTGTGTGTGGAGTAAATCTCTCCAGATTTAACCAACTAACAGGTATATACAATATATTTCTTGCCTTCCTTGAGCTCATCATGTTCTCATTGAGCTGCGAAAAATCAAAGCCAGAGGGGACTTTTTTGCCATCTCATGATTGACTCAGCTTGGAGCTCTGTGAATGTCTGGTGTCTGTGAGCGCTGGTGGGGTCATGATCTGCCCTTGTGTGGCAGCTGTTCTAGCCTGATTTAGTTGCCAAATCACATCTGCAAACAAGCCCCAACTAACCATTAGATAAGTGCTGAGCCCGGCCACACAGATGTTACTTTTCCGCTACCACTTCAAGCACATAAACAAGCGTACAAGGTCTGAAAATCCCGAGAGCAGAGTAAACAAGTCTGATTAACTGTATACTGTACAGTATTTTCTTGCAAAAGTTAACTTACATTTTTAGTTTTGTGCATCATGATGAAGGGCTTATTGCACTGAGCAGAGAAAATAAATAAGATGGAGGGTAAGGGATAGGCACTGCCAACTGGCACAGCTTGATAAATCAAACATGTTTGCATGCCAACATCTAATACCTTTACAGAAATTGTACACTTTAACTGTTTCAAATCGTAGAGCCGGTGTTTAACAGCATGTGCAAATGTAAGATACGCCATTGCAAACTATGCTGGGATATTATACAGTACAAAGTCGTTCCATCTATGTCTTTTGGAAGAGTCTGTAAAGTGACATTCAAAGGTCACAAAATCATCAGCTAAGGAGTTTGCAGGGAAACCCTTCCAAAATGTCCACTAAAAATACCCAGCCCCTGCTGCGCACCCATCTGTGCACTGCTTAACAAGGGCATTCGTGTCTCTGATGGTCAACGCCTATGATGCTGAAGGTCCTTCACTGTGAACGGGAGGGCAGGAGGATGAGCACTCCTCTCACCGGCACTCTCTGCCCAACAACATCCACACTTAATCATGCACGCCATGCTCGATGTTATCTGTTGTCCAAAAATTGCATGACATTATATGTTATATTTCATACACATAGTTTTTGCTTGTCTTCTCCTTTTTTAACATTAAAAACTTAAAAAAAATATATATTATTACATATTGTTACTATTTCATTAAAGCTTAGGACTTCATATTTCTTTCTTTTTTTTCTCCTTTAAAAAAAGAAAGAAAAAAAGAACATGGATCCAGATTTACTAAATAGGCAAATTAGCGTGAAAACGCAATCCCATTAAAAACAGCTGATAACCATGTCCACACCTTTTCTATGAAGGTAATATGATGCCATAAAGAATCGCATGCTGTAACGCAAAGTTGTGATGTTGCCCAGAGAGACAAAAACAGGTGTCGGAGGAAAATGAGCACGAGAGACGAGAGATGTCGTATTTTCCCCGCGTTTAATAAAATAACTTTACGTCGCACACTCGTCCGCATACATGAGGAACGAGTGAGGAAAAAGTATACAAAGAAACATCCAACTCTGGTCACAATATAAAACGAAATAAAAGAAAGAATACAAAGAGAGTCGGCAGAGCGGTTATCTCCTCTCCTCACTTGTCAAAAACTAACTGACACGCACATGCGCAGTTCTCATTTGAACTTAGATTGCAATAAAACACAATGTGACCGTTACAGAGTCCCCCCTGGAAAAATATTGGCTGCCCTCAGCCAACAGCACTGTGAAAATACAGGAAATAAACAACTTCATACATGAATAGTGAATAATCCCACCTCACAGAAATGCAAGGAAAATTGTGAGAAATACTGACATACATGACAGTTATTAACTCATTAACCCCTTTTATCCAAGGTTACAAAAAGAAAATGTCACAAGTAAACAGAAAAAACATTTTTCATAAACCCGCCTGGGAATATACATTTTACAGGAAAAGTTCCCATTTTATAAGAACAAAACACAACAATAATAGGCTAGTCAACCTAGAAAGTCAACACAAACCAATAAGAACATGGCACGGTGTCATATCAATTTAGTGTCTCAGAAAACAAAATACACACACCCCATTAACCTGTTCACTTTAAGTCTAGCAGGTCTGTGTGGAACGGATTGGTCCATCTATTGGTCGCCCAATTCGAGGTGATCCTGGGGGCAAGTCTAGGTCTCAGGTTATACCTTTGGTTGACACAATCATTATCACCCTCAGACAAATCACAGGAAATGACAGGATCAGCAGACTCACTTACTCTCTCTCCATCGACATCTTCAAATAAATCAGACAGAGAAACTCTGACATCAGACTCCAAGAGATCAGAGACATCATCAGCTGTATAGTCACAGGACGTCACACCAGGACTTTCATGACAGGAGCCCCCGTCATCCAACAAGGTACTGTCCTCAGGAATTTCCGGAGGTGGATCCACAGGCACAACCGCTGACACATTTCCAGAATCCCACGTACGGAAAGGTTCCATGTTCACCACATGAAACACCCCAGCATCCACACCCGTACTCACATCAGTAAGTCTATAATTTACATCAGACAACTTCTTGGTAGTGTGTATAAAGGCGCTAGTTTTGCAGTTAAGTTCCTAAGTGCGTCAGAACGTGGATGAGTCTTGATCCGCACCAGATCATTCACAGAGAAGGAAACAAGACGACGCCTCTTGTCATAGTAGCGCTTTTTCTTAGAGTGACTCACTTCTAGAAAAGACCTGACGTGATCAGAAGCCTCCGGGAGCGAATGCTTCAGGGCATCCAACGAAGTCACACCTGGCTCTTCCACTCCAAGCAAATCAGGTTGAGAAATCAGTTCTAAGGGCGTGTCCAGTTCTCGGCCATACAGCACCATTGACGGACTCAGTCCTGTACTCTCATGCTGAGCGGTCCGTAGGGCAAAACAAATGTGGGGAAGAAAGCGATCCCAAGAAGTATGCTTAGTCCCAACATATGCTCTAATGGCCGCTTTCAGCGTCCGGTTCACTCTCTCAGTGGCATTGGTCTGAGGGTGGTAGGCTGTTGTAAGCCTGTGCTCAGTACCCAAGGCAGAAACTGTGTGTTTGAAGAGATCACTCATAAACGCAGAACCCCTGTCCGATATCAAATACTTTGGGGCACCATGCCGAGAAAAAACTTCACTGAGCAGCTTACTGGCAGCAACAAGAGCAGTAGCTTCCCTCACAGCACAAACTTCGATCCACTTTGAAAAGTAATCCACGAACACAAGGATCTATGCATTACCACTCGGCGTCCGAGGTAGAGGGCCCACGAAGTCCACCCCTGTGTACTCCCAGGGAAACTGGGGACGGATTGGAACCATGAGACCACCAGGCTTTCTCTGGGACGGCTTTGTGAACTGGCAGACAACGCATGAACCCACATACTTCTTCACATCCGACACCATGTTAGGCCAGAAAAATCTCTGTTTAAGCCTCGCCACCGTCTTAGTCACACCCAAATGACCTGCAGTGGGATGATCATGAAAATACTCCAACAGAGACCTCCTGACAGTCTGAGGAGCATAAAGCTTAAACTGTTTCATGGGATGCAATGTACAGGAAGATTTGGGGTCTTTGCGATACAGAAGGCCATCAAGAACAGCACACATGGGATCCTCCTCTGGAGACAAACTCTCATCATCCTCCAATACCCTGAGCAGCTTCCCAACGTCCGGATCGTCCAGCTGTAAACTTCTCAAGTGATCCCTGTCCGTAAACAACACCGAAGGTAAGGAACGCAAGTTCAGACTCCCAAGAACAGCGCAATCAGGAAGAATGTCAAGGGGCCGACCACAGGTAGGTAAGGGGTTTCTAGACAAACTATCAGGAACGCTGTTGGACACTCCAGGTTTATGGATAATTTCAAAATCAAAGTCCTGCAACCGAAGTGACCACCGAGCCAACCTTTCAGTGGGGTTTCGTCGTGACATCAACCACTTCAGACTGCTGTGGTCGGAAAAAACTGTGACGTGGAGTCCCTCAATGTATGGTCTGAAATACTCAAGCGCCCAAATCACCGCTAGGCATTCCTTCTCAGGGTGGAGTAAGGGCGTTCAGACTTGTGCAAAGCACGGCTGGCATAGGCAATTGCACAGTCTCTACCTTCTTCATCCCTCTGCATCAAAGCAGCTCCCAGACCGACATCACACGCATCAACATGAACGAAGAATGGAAGTGAAAACTGTGGAAATCTCAGAATAGGCGCAGACGTCAATTTACTTTTGAGGAAATCAAAAGCATTTTGGCAATCTTGTGTCCACACAAAAGGAACATTGGCTCTTGTAAGTGCAAACAGAGGTTCAGCATGTCGTGCATATTCGTGAATGAATCGCCGGTAGTAACTAGTCAGGCCCAAGAACTGTCGCACCTGCCTAGCATTTGCTGGAGTAATAAAGTCAACCACTGCCTTCACTTTGTCCTCATTCGGTAGGACACCATCTTTGGTGACTCGATACCCCAAGAAGGTAAGCTCCTCCCTACAGAACTGACACTTTTCCAATTTGATTGACAGACCAGCAGACTTGAGCCTAGCCAGGACCTCCTCCAGGTCTATCAGGTGTTGCTCAAACGTGGGCGAGGCGACTACAATATCGTCCAGATACACTGCGTATGACTTGTAGATAAGGCCCGCCAGCACAGTGTTCATGAGCCTCTGAAAAGTGGCTGGGGCATTACACAGGCCAAATGGTAGAACACGAAACTGGTATAACCCACGGTGAGAAATAAAAGCGGTCTTCGGCCTTGACGATTCCTCCATGGCCACCTGCCAATAGCCCCTGGCTAAGTCAATTGTGGACACGAAGTTTCCTCTTCCCAGAAAATCAAGGGACTCATCTATTCTCGGAAGTGGGTATGAGTCTTTCACCGTAAAGCGATTCAAACCTCGATAATCTATGCAAAACCTTTTGAAGGCTTTGAACAATGACAACTGGTGCAGCCCATGGCCCCGATGCTGGTTCCACAATGCCTTCCGCCAACATCATGTCGATTTGCCTCTCAATAAACTCTTTCTTCGCAGGTGATGTACGGTATGGAGGAAGATGGACAGGTCTGGCCTGTTCTGTGTCAATTTTGTGCTCAACCATGGATGTATGACCTAGATGTCCATCAAATAAATCAGGAAAGGATCTCAACAACTCAGAAAGCTTTATTTTTTCTCCATCATTTAGAGCAGCTTCGTGAACTTTTGTGGCCAAACTAGAAGAACTGGACTCTAAACTAAGTATACTGTGACTTGGCGTCATCAAGTCAACTCCCTCCGGCTCATCTGCGGCCTCTGGCACATCACCAAGGATAACAGTTCTGGAAGGAACCCGAATCACGACAGAAGCTCTCATCATAAAATCCATGCCTAAGACAAGCGGTGCTGAAAGGTTTTGGATGACTGCAAAACGATGGTAAAAGCGTTGGCCCATGAAACCAAACTGTAGCCAAGCTAAACCCGATGGACAACACATAGCCCCATCGGCAAGCTCTAAAGGAGAAGCAGTCCAAGCTGTTATTTTGAAAGTCCCCCTGGAACAAATTTTGAAACATCCCCTCGCACTGCTGAAATGGAAGCACCCGTATCCAGGGTAGCTTCAAGTACCTGGCCATGAAAATTGACCTGAACACGGAAAGGTGTGTTCCAATAAGAAGAGGATGTGAGGTCTTCTACATGACCAAGAGCAAGCTGAGTGGACTGGGATGAATCAGGCAAGTGAGGCTCAATTACTGTCTTGGGGGAGGATTGCCTCTCTGAAACGTCCTCCCCCCTCTGAAGTTTCCCGACCTAGGCCTAACTGAGGCACCCAGGTCCGCAGCCGCTGCATACAACACACTACTTGGGTGTTCTGAACTCTGCGTCACTGAAGTATGTTCAGCCTGCTGATTGGGAGAACCTGACCGCACATCCAGATTACTCCGAAGTCTTCAGGATGGACAGTTACGGGAAGTATACCCCGGTGTCAAACACTTGAAACAGTGAACTTCCCTTGCTACAGGAACTGACTGTGACACATGGGGTGCATAACGCCTACACAGACCCAAGACTGAATGCAGCTCATGCGCACGTAAGAGAAGTTCCATCACAGACGTTACCGCAGTACCATAGAGAGCTACCCTGTATTTCTCCATAGCATGCTTGCATATTAGCTCAATTTGTTCCAGCTGAGGAGGCGGAGTTCTCAATTTTCGAAATTCACTCAGCATGTGAGCGACAAACGTAGGCAAAGGTTCATCTGGCCTCTGAACCCGGTCCAGGATACCTCTCATAATGCGCTCCTGATTATCAGATGGCAGAAAAACCTTCCTAAACAGCTCACAAAACTGGGCCCATGTAAATAGATGGGAGCTCAGGACATTAAACCACTTCTTTGGCTCCTTGGACAGAAAACGGGGGATTTCAAGTAACATCTGGCAATCAGTAAGGTCTAGTGAAGTCCTGTATATGTCGACAGACTGAAGCCAATCCTCTGGACTCGTCTTTCCTTCACCATCAAATATTATAGGTTCAAGACGTGATTGATGGAATACAGAGGCTAAAACCCTGGACGTAGCAGACAAATCAGCCGAGGCTGGTTGAGTCACCATAGGCGCACACACATGAGGCACATTAGAAAAAACTGACTTTGAATCTCCCACTGAAGCCTGTCCTCGAACATATGGGGTAGATGAGGCTAAAGGAGAAGATCTCGGCTGTGACACAACAGGAACGGTACCTTGATCTGGACTCATGCAGTCAACCACCGTTCTTTGCCGGTCCAGAGAGTCACGGAGACACCGCTGCAGAACAGCAACCTCGTCATGCAGGAACTGAACCTGAGACCGTAAGTCTTCATCCTCTTCCCGAGATATACTCTGTCTTGGTGAGTAGTCAGAACATGTCAATAAATCAATTAGGTCACGATTTTCAGCCATCTTGTATAACAGCAAATCACTAAAATATTCTCAGAAAATCAAACAAAATATTATATGCAGATGCACAGTTTACAATAAATCAATCAGGAATTAAGCACAATAAACAGCACATCAACCCTGTTTGTTTTCTGAAGAAATAATCAGGTAAACACGTACAGTCTCTGTTAAAACACTATAAACAATTTAACTCAGAGAAAATGCACAAAATACACTACCCACTGAAATAAATATTTTTCCTCAGAAACAGTTCTCCTTTTCGCGCTTGGCAGGCCAGGTGATGTGAAACGAACGAAAAACAGTGACCAACAGTCTCGTGCGTCACTTAAGAAATGTCCAATACAGCAAAAATGCAAAATAAATGTTCGTTGTTGTTCTTTTCAACAAAAAGAAAATTAAGGCAAATCTTCCAAGTGTCCTTTTTCTTCTTATTTCTCTTTTGTCAATGTTTCGTAGGCAACGTTAATAAAACAATACACTGTCCATCCAGTCGGGGAAAAAAATCTATCCAAACTAAACGAAACAAACATCAAATGTCACCTGCACTCCTTGTACTTGCAAATCCGATCGAGCTCGAACAAATATTCTTCTTTTTTTTTTTTTTTTTTAACAGCAGGAAATCCACGAAACGCAATCACAGATCCATCCAACGGACGCTGCACGGCCAACACGGTTACGATGCCAGATGACTTGCCTGGATACACCACTGTAACACGAACATTTCAGACGATAACCCGTCGGGAGAGAAGAGAAAATTAGATAACCTTGGTAGATGAACACTGTTCGGGCGCCACTTTGTAACGCAAAGTTGTGATGTTGCCCAGAGAGACAAAAACAGGTGTCGGAGGAAAATGAGCACGAGAGACGAGAGATGTCGTATTTTCCCCGCGTTTAATAAAATAACTTTACGTCGCACACTCGTCCGCATACATGAGGAACGAGTGAGGAAAAAGTATACAAAGAAACATCCAACTCTGGTCACAATATAAAACGAAATAAAAGAAAGAATACAAAGAGAGTCGGCAGAGCGGTTATCTCCTCTCCTCACTTGTCAAAAACTAACTGACACGCACATGCGCAGTTCTCATTTGAACTTAGATTGCAATAAAACACAATGTGACCGTTACAATGCGCAGGGTAAGATTTGTCAAGTCAAGTCATCCTCATTTATATAGCGCTTTTAACAATGTAGATTGTTTCAAAGCAGCTTTACAGAGATAAACATATAATTTAAGGTAACAGAGATTGGTTTGGTTTTATAGCGGTACTTGATTAATGTAGTTTCCAGCTAAAGTTAGTTTTGATAGATTCACTACCGTCGAAATGAACATTTGTTATGAAATTAGGGGCCGCTAAGACGACGCCGTTCTCTCTAAACGCAAACCTGTGATAAACGCTGATTTCGTTCACATGCGCATTAAGAATTGATTCTATAGTTATGTGCGTTTGAATATATGTGCGTAGGTTTGTAATTCGCTATGCCTAAACAAACTACTTGTCTTGCCTATAAATTTTGATGCAGAATTTTATTTTATTTTATCGTTTCGGGTAGGTACGCAAAACCGGAATTTCCACAGCGCTTTATCTGTAGAGTGGTATCGTGAAGGTGTGCATAAAATTACAAGCGTAAATTAAATTTGCATGCACAAGAGAAGATTTGTAAAGTCGAAATTGCCTTAGCATCAGTTTTTCATTACAGTTAAATCTGGACACAAAGAAAGCATTTTATTATTCATAGTTAATGTACATATAATAGCTTGATCAGTCAAACAAGTAATCAGAATCAATATTGACAGTGCGACCTCAAATTATAACCGAGTGTTAAATACGATGAACAGAGACATGATGTGAAAAACACTGCATCAGAATGGTATTATTACATAAAGCATGGGTATTAAATGTTTTAATTGTAAAGTTTAACATCAGCTCAGTGCTGTAACATATTATATAATATATACAATTTAAATCCAATAACATTAACACCAGCTCGAAATTCAGTATGAATGTCAGTCAGCCTGGTGCACAGCTTATTAAGCAATCATGATTTATTTATTGGTTTATTTATTTATCTAACATGTATGTGTGCAATAAAAGACATTTGCAACAGTTTTTTTTTACACAAAGGTTGGTTTTACGCGATCAATCTGTTTTGCAGTTCCTAACTCTGTTGTTTTTCGCTTGCAAATTTTTGTTCAAAGGCCAGCAATGCTTCTGGCAGTATTTGTGCGAAAAAAACGTGCCAAAAGTATAAGCGCTGAAAAATGAAAGTCAGAAGAATACAAATCATATTTATTTTGCATTATCATGAAGCTGCAGCTTCACAATACATGAATTACACTTATGAATAAATAACAGTAAAACGCTGCAAATATTTTTTTCTTACACTTGAAAGACGATTTACACCTTTACAAATCTTCTCTTGCGTATGCAAATTTAATTTACGATTGCAATTTGATGTATTCTTTCACAAATCATACCCTGCACATACGATTCTTTATGGCATCATATTACCTCCATACTTTTCCTAGCTATTTTTTTCACCGCGTGCCTTTAGTAAATCCTGACAGTTTTTTTTTAACTCCAAAAGAGGGTTTGTGATGGAGCAAGATGTTAGTAAATCTGTGATATTTGGTGCCATGTTGTCACAAAAGGTCAACATGTGTGTCACGATCCACACACGGGAAACAGGGTTAGATCCAAAAGCAGTGGTTTATTTGAGGATAATCCAAAATCGTAAACAAGTCCAAGCAAGGGTCAAAATCCAAAGGCAATCCAACATACACAGGAAACAAAACAAGAAGCAAGGAGGGAATCGACAATGATAATGGGGAATTGGCTGAGTGCAATAATCAGTGATAAGGAACAGCTGAGTGCAATGATGAGACAAAGGATCGTGGGAAATGTAGTTCATAAGTGAAGGACACCGTGGGAGAGGAGGACATCTAGTGGACATCAGGGGAACACAAACCCAACACTGTGACATAACCCCCCCTCTATGGAGCGGCTACCAGACGCTCCACGACAACAACAAAAAACACAGAAAACACAACACAAGAGGTTCAGGAGGGAGGTGGAATGGTGGAGGATCAGGGGGAGGGAAGGTGGGCCAGGTCCATGAAGGGAGACAGGAATAAGGGGTGAGGGTTTAACCGGGGACCAGGGCAAAACAAAAAGTCCATCGGGCATATAGGGCAAAACACAAAGTCCATCGGCCGGCCAGGGCGAAACACAAAGTTCATCGGGCGGCCAGGGCGGTGAAGAGCCCTCGGGCGGCCAGGGCGGTGAAGAGCCCTCGGGCGGCCAGGGCGGTGAAGAGCCCTCGGGCGGCCAGGGCTCCGGCTCTCCAACAGCAGGCACTGGCTCCGGCTCTCCAACAGCAGGCACTGGCTCCGGCTCTCCAACAGCAGGCACTGGCTCGGCTCTGGCTCTCCAACAGCAGGCACTGGCTCCGGCTCTCCAACAGCAGGCACTGGCTCCGGCTCTCCAACAGCAGGCGACACCGGCTCCGGCTCTGCAACAGCAGGCGACACCGGCTCCGGCTCTGCAACAGCAGGCGACACCGGCTCCGGCTCTGCAACAGGCGCTAGCTCTGGAACCAGGGACATAAAAGGTCTGAAGGGTCTTTCCAGGATCCGTGCCAGACGCTCCATATAATTGCTCGGTATTCCCCCAGCTGCGAGAATGGGTATCTCCTGTTCGGTCTCTGATTCTGGAATAGACACTGGCTCCGGCGCTGGAACAGCAGGCACCGGCTCCAGCTCAGGAACAGTAGACACCGGCTCGGGCTCATGAACGGCGGACACCGGCTCAGTCTCAGGAACGGCGGACACCGGCTCAGGAACAGCGGACACCGGCTCAGGCTCAGGCACGGACACTGGCTCAGGCTCTGGAACAGCGAGCACCGGCATGTCCAGGATCCGAATCAGATGCTCCAAATAGTCCATCCATGCCCTCGCGGCCACGCGAATGGGCGTGGCGTGAACAGTCTCTGGCTGAGCAGACGGGATGTGAACAGTCTCTGGCTGGGCAGACGGGACGTGAACAGTCTCTGGCTGGGCAGACGGGAAGTGAACAGTCTCTGGCTGGGCAGACGGGACGTGAACAGTCTCTGGCTGGGCAGACGGGACGTGAACAGTCTCTGGCTGGGCAGACGGGACGTGAACAGTCTCTGGCTGGGCAGACGGGACGTGAACAGTCTCTGGCTGGGCAGACGGGACGTGAACAGTCTCTGGCTGGGCAGACGGGACGTGAACAGTCTCTGGCTGGGCAGACGGGACGTGAACAGTCTCTGGCTGGGCAGACGGGACGTGAACAGTCTCTGGCTGGGCAGACGGGTGTTTCCTCCCCGTTTTCCGTCCGCAACGGTGAGATGTTGGCTCTGAGCTCTCCCTCACTGGCCCAGGGTCGAAGGGGGGCCAGGGTGGAGAGTGGTGTTGAACTTCTTCTCGACCACCTCCTCCTCTGCGACCTCCTCGGGTCCCACGAAAAATGACTAGGCGGGTTCCCTCAAAATAATCTCTCCTCTCCCGCTCAGTGGCTGGGAAGAGAAGTTTGAAAACATACCGCTGGATTTAGGGTGTGACGGAGTCCTTCTGTCACGATCCACACACAGGAAACAGGGTTAGATCCAAAAGCAGTAGTTTATTTGAGGATAATCCAAAATCGTAAACAAGTCCAAGCAAGGGTCAAAATCCAAAGGCAATCCAACATACACAGGAAACAAAACAAGAAGCAAGGAAACAGGACAGAAGTGGCGTGATAAATGCAAGGACTCCGTGACACATACTGAAACAGACAGGGTTATATACACAGGGAATCGACAATGATAATGGGGAATTGGCTGAGTGCAATAATCAGTGATAAGGAACAGCTGAGTGCAATGATGAGACAAAGGATCGTGGGAAATGTAGTTCATAAGTGAAGGACACCGTGGGAGAGGAGGACATCTAGTGGACATCAGGGGAACACAAACCCAACACTGTGACAATGTGAGGATAAGGGAATCTTTGTATCTTAAATGTTAAATAGCCTTATTCCAGAAGTATTTTAAAGAAATAATTATGTTTAAAGGAGACCAAATACATTACCATTACCATATCCATTGACAATCGCTATTACCATACCAATCTCCCAAGAGTTGTCATGACAGAATTGCTTTTGCTTGACCGTGATTCAAGGCTTGATATATTCACGGCAAAGTTATTTTCCGTTCTTTGCTTAGAAGTAAAAAGAAGTTGGAAATACCTTTGCAGCGATATACTGTTAGCACACATCATGACGGCGTCCACACTTCTGAAAGAGACGTTTAGATGAATGTAAAAATGTGCTCAGCGCTTTCCTCTCAATAACAAAACAAACACAACAAAAAGGACAGCCTGAGAAAACAGCAGTAGAGAAAGCATCTGATCATAGCGATGTGGATATGTTCGCACAAGCTCTGCAATTCACCAGCAGCATCATGTCAACAGATGAAATTACACTGTTATGATAATATATATTTGAGATGATAAATCAGGGGTGCCCAATGCTGTTTCTGGAGATCTACCTACATTCACAATTTATCTCCAGCAGGATTGGGCACCCCTGCTATAGATTATATACAGTAGATATGGCTATGTGAGACTATATGAATTGATCCCTTTTCTTTGCATGGCAGATTGACATTACAGAACAGAATGGCTCCAATCCTGAAATTTGTTTCATGTGTGAACGGAAGAGAGGGTCTTGGGAGTGTACGTAAACGTCACATCCTTTTGATTTTAATGCCAAAAACGTGCAGAGTCCTTCACATAAAAATAAGTCTACAGGCTTTCACAGACAATTAGGAAGTCGGGGAAGGTCTCATTTTTCAAGTTTCGTTACAAGATGTTCACACATTGGCAATAAAAAGTGTTTAATACATGCACATTTTTACATATAGCCTCTTAAAGTATTGTGGACATCCTTTATCATGCACTCCATGCTGGCTAGATTGCAAAAGTCTTGTTCAATGTATTTTTTACCTGACATGTGTCTCAAGCTCATAGACATATTTTAATTGAGATATTTTTTTTTTCTTTTTCTTTTTTTTGAGGGTGAACCAGTGGAGGCCCTGGCTGACTTGTCGCCCTAGGTAAGACATGACCACAGAAAAGGAAATATGTGGCCTGAGCAAGAGGATCAAGTTCAAACTGACCTAATGTGTGTGTTTCAGGTAAACCCTACATTATGGGGACCCTTGTCCTTGTGGGGCCCCCATGAGGAAAACATAGTGATGTTTTTTGAAATTGTAAAAATGCGGAAAGTTTGGAAAGTTAAGGTGTCATTGTTACAGTGTAATTTTACATTTAAGTACAGACTACAGAGTAATAATAATGAACAACATGTTACTATAAGGTTAGGAGTAGGATTAGGTTTTGGTTGAGGGTTAATTGCATGCAATTGTGCATCATTTACTCTTATTAATATGGTAAGTACATATGTAACAAGGACACTGTAAAACAAAGTGTTACCGAACGTTTTCTATGATGGGTAGGTTAGGGTTAATGTAATGGGATATAACAGTTTATACAGTACAAAAATCATTATGTCTATGGAAAGTCCCCATAAAACATGAAAATATAATGTGTGTGTGTGTGTGTGTGTGTGTGTGTGTGTGTGTGTGTGTGTGTGTGTGTGTGTGTGTGTGTGTGTGTGTGTGTGTGTGTGTGTGTGTGTGTGTGTGTGTGTGTGTGTGTGTGTGTGTAAAGAAAAGTTGAACATGACAGCAAGTATATCATGTATTTTATGGAAAAGATAATCTTTTACATTTTGATAACTTTGTGTTCCACAGGTAAAAAAAAAAGTCTATAGCCTATGGGAGTGGGAAGATGGTTTTCAATTTAAAGCAAATCATCTGTGAAGATGCTACAAGTCAATAATAATCGCTAACACTTTACAATAAAGTTTATTAATTAACATAAGTTAACTACCTTAGTTAACATGAACCAAGAATCAACAATACTTCTGCAGCATTTATTAATCTTCGTTCATATTAATTTCATCATTTACTAATACATTATTAAAATCAAAGGTTGTATTTGTTAACATTAGTTAATGCACTGTGAACTAACATGAACAAACAATGAACAGCTGTATTTTTAACTAATACCAAATGTATTGATAGTTAGTTAATACATTAACTAATGTTAACTAATGAAACTTATTTTACCCAATAATCACAGTTTAATGATATTTTTTTAAAGATGCACTCAAACTCTAGGCTATACTTGGTTTGAACTGTCCACCTAAAACATAAAAAAAACGATGAATAAATACCTGAGATTAAATAAATAAATACTTGAGAACGTTACTGAAGACCAGATAACTTTGAACGAACATTCTATTAACGTCACTGGAAGAACGAATTAGCTGAAGTTCTGAGAACGTTCCCAGTTTGCTATTATACTGTTCTTCACACAGCTCTGCGGCGAATTCATACAGGATAAATTAAGTTATTCTACAGCTAGGTGAAATCTGGCTTGAATCTGAAAGGTTTTGTTCAGGTGTAAATGTTGACATTACCTGTGAGAGGTGCAGTGATGTGTTCCTGCCAGCGCGCGCCTGTGCAACTACACGGTGACGCGCAGCAGAGCTCGAGTCGCGCGTAAACAATGTCAAATTCGACAAAAAAGATCGAGAAAGTCGTCGTAAAATCAACACAAATAGCAGGTAGCAGTTATCTTCCACAGTCATTAGAATGTAAAGTGTGTAAAAGAAGTTCCCAGCATTGTTTATGAAGTTTGTTTTCATCCTGGATTCCAACAGAACATCCGTGTTTAATTTATATGTGTGTGGGAATGACAGGGGCAGGACAAATCAGACACGGACAGATGTGCTGTAGTACAAAACGTGTCCGCTGATCTATTATTTAAATAATAATGACGAACAGCGTAGGCCCTATCCTTATTGCTGTACTGTGCTAAAATATCAACGTGTTAAATTAACTGTATTCTGTTGAAATATATGTCTGAATTGTCTTCTTTAAAAAAAATTAAAAACACCAACCCTGAAAAATATTTACTAGAATATAAAATGTGACACCTAGCTGTCTCCTTGATAATAAAATCAAGTGTTTGTTTTTCACTTAATGTATGAAAAAAGTAGCAATTCACTTACTTTTTGATTTTCATCAGACTCACTCTTTGCTTGGAGGAAAATGACCTAAAAAAATCTACGGACCCCACGCCCCCTGCCGGCCACTGAGAGATGTGCAGCTACAACAATACTGCTGTCTGATTATGAAATCCTGCATTTGACGTGCACATAATTTCACCCTGATAAATTTCACCCTGATTTCACCCATAATTTCACCCTGATTTCACCCACACTACATAAAGACTAGAGACATAAATTGGGCTATATGATTCTTAATGCCATGACACCCTAATATTTTTCAAAGTGAATGAACTCATGTTAAGATGAAATGTTGGTTTACGGCCGCTTTACACAAGAGGATCAATAAGTCTGACGCGAAAATCCATTCGTACTTTATTATTAAAGAGGTTTAGACCCGGCTCTTGAGTGTTATCATGGTCAGAGTAATAGGGATGACTGTGTTGAACTGAGATCTCAAGAGGTCAGGAAATATTCTAAGTGGTAATATATATATATATATATATATATATATATATATATATATATATATATATATATATATATATATATATATATATATATATATATATATATATATATATATATATATATATATATATATATATATATATAAATCAAGACAATTAAGACTTCGTAAAAGGGCATAATAGGACCTCTTTAAATGTGCTTTTTAACATAAATATTTTAAAGAAATATTCCTTTTTAAGTATTGATGAATAATGTGGTACAGCTAACATCATTTTAAAAGTCCATAGGAGCTTTATCTCTTCTGCATTTACGTACACTCTAGAAAAAAAAAACAAGATATAGAACCCTTGGGTTCTTGAATCAATTTTAAAGAATGCTTTTATGCCAAACATGATCTATATAAGGAGAAATGTCTTAAATTATTGAATAATACTTTCACGTTTAATTGGTTATTCTATTTTATTTCTATAGGTAAAGTATGTTTACTGTTTATTAAAACTAAATCCATGAAAGGATCCCATGATGGGAACCCCTAAAAGGTTCTATATATAACTCTCTGCCTGACAGAATCCTTTAAGGTTCTAGAATAGTGTGTAGCCATTAAAAATGTAAATATACAGTATAACAGTATTGTTGTATTGAATATTCTGGCATTGCAGTTGAGACGTGCTGTAATGTCACTCAGTATGGGTTTACACAGAATAAACACAGAATTTCACAGCAAATGTTTAGAATGGCTCATTTCAAGAGGAGGTCTTGATTTACAGTCTATGACAGAGAATATGACGGCACCAAGTCATTTTATGTATTCTCATCTCATCCCAGCAGACAGGAGGGGTCTTAAAATATCCCACCCCCATGAATATTTTACAGCAGCATGCTCTCTTCTGTGATGACTTGCTCTCTATTTTTCTCTCTTATTCATCCTGTATTTGCCAGTTTTCAGGGTGTGATGATACGAAAAGATGGAAAACTTCACAAACCAAAACTGTACGACATGACATCTTTTTTTAAATGACTCAAACCATGTTCTTCGCCTCCACCTTTCTAAGCCTCTGCATTTGTCTGAGAGGATATTGATACAGTTTATCTTCTCAAAGCAGACTCGCCCATTCTTTCACAAAGGAGCAACACAATCCATCATGTCTAATTTGATTTATTAAGAGGTGTGTTCTGCGTTTCTCTCACCTCTCCTCCTCAATGAGCTCTCAGATGGATATTAGAGCTGAAGTGGATGATGTTGTGCTGAGTGACCATTAGCAATCAAAGACTATTTTATTCAAGCAATTTCCACTCTAGCTGAAGCACTCTCTACTTCAGACTGATAACTAGTGCTTCACAAAAGTTTGCTTTGTAAATAGTGTGAATGATATACAGCGATGTTCAAATGTTTGGTGTCTGTCAGACTTTACATTAATTCAGGAAGGGTGATTAAATTGATCAAAAGTGACTAATGATATTTTATAATGTTACAAAAGATTTCTATTTCAAATAAATGGCGTTCTGTTTATTAATGAATTGTGAAAAAATAAAATGCATCACAGTTTTCACAAATATATTAGGCAGCACAACTATTTTCAACATTGATGTTTTGTGAGCATCAAATCAGCATATTAGAATGATTTCTGAAGGATCATGACACTGAAGACTGGAGTAAAATTCAGCTTTGATCACATTCAATTCAATTCAAATTTATTTGTATAGCGCTTTTCACAATACATATTGTTTCAAAGCAGCTTTACAGAAAGTGCTCACATGAATAAATTAAATTTATTCACATGGGCTACAATAGAAAACAGTTCTTTGAATTGTAATCATTTGTTACTACTATTTTTAATAAAATAAATGCATATTGATAAGGAAAAAGTGGCTTTACATTAAACATGAAACATTTTACAGACCCTAAACTTAACGTCAGAATCATAATTTGTCATGACAGGTTTCATCAGTAAAAAAAAAGAAAAAAAAAATAATATATATATGTTAAATCTTCATGATGCCAGGAAATATTAATAAAATTCAATTAAATCTGGTTTAAAAAAAATACATTACATTTATACTGAATATACTTACAGTACATTTAGGTCATAACTGCAAATTATGTTAATCTTATCTAAAAAAAAAAAGATAAAAATGAAAAACTTATATACAATTAATATAAATGTAATTGTATTTCAACTTCTAAACAGTTTTTTCTTCTTTCATTCTATACCTTGATGCCATTTTTCATGTCAATTACCATTTTCTCTTCTGCTGTGCTGACTATAGCCCGGTTCTGTCAGCACTGCATTGACTGCCTATTAAACACTGCATACATTTAACAAATCTTGCTAATGACTTACAAAGCACTCAAACGTTTAGCTCCTCAGTATGTGAGCGAGCTCTTAATGCATTATAGTCCTTTACATCTATTGCGGCCTCAAATATATCTGTCAGGGTTGCTGCAGGTGACTGAAGACGAGGACACGGGAGCTTCAATATAATAGTTTTAATTAACAAAATGAAACTTCCAAAATCAAACAAGAACAAAACTCCAGGAATTCAGGGTTAACACACAACCATACATTGACGACGATCGACAAACACTGAGGGAAAACACAGGGTTTAAATGAACTGAACCAAATGAGATAAACTGAAAACAGGTGCAGAAAATTGAACACAAACGAGGAGCGGGAAAACTAACAGGACTAAACCAAAATCACAAAAGACAGGGGAAGACAAGATACAAAACAGAACTCAATACATCAAAACGTGACAGTACCTCCCCCCTCCCCGAAGGCGCGTCCTCGCGCCGTATAACATCCAAAGGGGTGGGAGGGTGGGCGCCCTGGAGGCTGACGAGGGCATGGTGCAGGTCCGGGAAGCCTCCAGGGCGGAGCAGGCTGTGGGCGTGGCCATGGCGGAGCAGGCTGTGGGCGTGGCCAGGGCGGAGCAGGCTGTGGGCGTGGCCAGGGCGGAGCAGGCTGTGGGCGTGGCCAGGGCGGAGCAGGCTGTGGGCGTGGCCACGACGGAGCAGGCTGTGGGCGTGGCCACGACGGAGCAGGCTGTGGGCGTGGCCACGGCGGTGCAGGCTGTGGGCGTGGCCACGGCGGTGCAGGCTGTGGGCGTGGCCACGGCGGTGAAGACCCTTCAGGTGGCCACGGTGGTGAAGACCCTTCAGGTGGCAGTGCTGGTGAGGACCCTTCAGGAGCGGGGACCCACGGCGGTGAAGACCCTTCGGGTGGCCACGGCGGTGAAGACCCTTCGGGTGGCCACGGCGGTGAGGACCCTTCGGGCGGCCGTGGTGGTGAAGACCCTTCGGGTGGTCGTGGTGGTGCAGGCTCTTCAGGTGGCCACGGCGGTGAAGACCCTTCAGGCGGCCACGGCGGTGAAGACCCTTCGGGTGGCCGTGGTGGTGAAGACCCTTCGGGTGGCCATGGCGGTGCAGGCTCTTCAGGTGGCCACGGCGGTGAAGACCCTTCGGGTGGCCACGGCGGTGAAGACCCTTCAGGTGGCCATGGCGGTGAGGACCCTTCGGGTGGCCATGGTGGTGTTATTTTTTCAGGCCTCCAAGGATCTTTGGCCGGCCACGGCGAAGGCGTATAGCGCCCCCCCCAAAATTTTCTTGGGGAGGACAGGCTCAGGATCGGGAACTGACTTGACATCAACGGGCGCAGGGTCAATGGGGTCTGGGTCAACGGGCTCTGGCGCTGGGTCAACGGGCTCTGGCGCTGGGTCAACGGGCTCTGGCGCTGGGTCAACGGGCTCTGGCTCTGGCGCTGGGTCAACGGGCTCTGGCTCTGGCGCTGGGTCAACGGGCTCTGGCTCTGGCGCTGGGTCAACGGGCTCTGGCTCTGGCGCTGGGTCAACGGGCTCTGGGTCAACGGGCTCTGGCTCTGGCTCTGGGTCAACGGGCTCTGGCTCTGGCTCTGGGTCAACGGGCTCTGGCTCTGGCTCTGGGTCAACGGGCTCTGGCTCTGGCTCTGGGTCAACGGGCTCTGGCTCTGGGTCAACGGGCTCTGGCTCTGGCGCTGGGTCAACGGGCTCTGGCTCTGGCGCTGGGTCAACGGGCTCTGGCTCTGGTGCATCATGGGACTCGGAACTGGACGGGGCCAGCACATCATGGGACTCGGAACTGGACTGGGCCAGCACATCATGGGACTCGGAACTGGACTGGGCCAGCACATCAGGGGACTCGGAACTGGACGGGGCCAGCACATCATGGGACTCGGAACTGGACTGGGCCAGCACATCAGGGGACTCGGAACTGGACGGGGCCAGCCCGTCAGGGGACTCGGACCTGGACGGGGCCAGCACATCAGGGGACTCGGAACTGGACGGAATCAGCTTTTCAGGGAGCTTGGGGCTGGACTCATGCTCTGGCGGGCAGGCGACGGTCTCTGGGTGGACGGTCTCTGGCTGGACGGTCTCTGGCTGGACGGTCTCTGGCTGGACGGTCTCTGGCTGGACGGTCTCTGGCGGAAGAAGCTCAGGAAGGTCGTCAAAAGGGTCAGGCTCTGGCGGGCATGCAATGGTCTCAGGCTCTGGCGGGCAGGCGACGGGTTCTGGCAGGATGGTCTCCGGGGGAAGCAGCTCAGGAAGGTCGTCATAAGGCTCAGGACATACTGGACTCAGGACCACCAGAACTCGATCGCCTCCCCTACCACGACCTCCACGGGTCCCCGTAAACCTTGCCATCCGGGTTCCCACATACCGCAGGCTCATCCTTAGCTCCTTTAAAGGTTATGTTGGTCGATCGTTCTGTCAGGGTTGCTGCAGGTGACTGAAGACGAGGACACGGGAGCTTCAATATAATAGTTTTAATTAACAAAATGAAACTTCCAAAATCAAACAAGAACAAAACTCCAGGAATTCAGGGTTAACACACAACCATACATTGACGACGATCGACAAACACTGAGGGAAAACACAGGGTTTAAATGAACTGAACCAAATGAGATAATAAACTGAAAACAGGTGCAGAAAATTGGACACAAACGAGGACCGGGAAAACTAACAGGACTAAACCAAAATCACAAAAGACAGGGGAAGACAAGATACAAAACAGAACTCAATACATCAAAACGTGACAATATCAACATCAACTGCAGGCGGTAGATCCTTTTTCTATTTATCACCTAAACTTCGGAATAGTTTTTATATGGGAAGCAGACACACAGTCAGTTTAAATCTATAAAAACACATATCTTTAACTTGGCATACACACACATTATCACATTTCTATTATTCACATCTGTTCAATTATTGTTAGGCTGCATAAACTCAGAAACCTGTTTTTCAATCTTTCTCGTAGTGACTGCGGTGAAATTGAGACAATTTTACCAATCGCACTGAGACATTATAAATTATACCAAACATGAAAGGGACAAACAATAGATTCACAAGATACATCATATGTGTTATATAGACATTCTCAGTGAACTTTCAGTGACTTGAATCAGGGGGAAAAGGAGGAGTCGTCGGGATGCATAGATGGACGAAGAGATAAGTTTGGGCAAGACGGTGTCCAATGCTCTTTCTCTGAGATCTGTCCTTCAGATTATGAGTTTTATTGTTTTATTGCAGGGTGTTTGATCTCAGCTTTTGTCTTCCAAGTCTTACATCAGGGACACTAAATATTCAACAATATTATTGATCTGATTTTACTGACGCTGAAATGAGCTGGACGATGACATCACTGTTTTCTGCTTTATAGATGAAAAAAACACTGAACAACAGCCGGATTATATCCTTTTCCTGTTATCACTGTAAAGCTGCTTTCAAACAATCTGTAAAGCTCTATAGAAATAAAGGTGACTTGACTGGAGGTGAAAGGAGAGTGAGGCCAGAGCTTTTATCCATTACCATCGATCCAATGCTATATCGACCCATTGTGGTCTCTGCACTTCCTCAACAGTACAAGACATAGAATAGTCTTGAGCAAGTGCATTATGGTCTGTGATATCTGATCACTTAAGGTCACATGCAGGTTTTGTGTCTCCAGTACTGCAGCTCCTCTAATGTGGAGGAATAACCAAGACAGCACGAACACATTTATTTGCAGGACAACAGCTGACTTTTGTGTTATTCATGTTATTTGCTTCATGGGAATGGACCTGCAATAAAGAGTTTGTTTGCTTGTCGAGACTCTCTGATTGATTCTCTGATTTGCAGAATCAGTTTTTCATCAGGGATTCCAATGTTGAACACAATTATTTAAAAAGAAATGTGTTGAAATAACAAGGGCTGTTAGTACCAACAAAAGCATACACTAGCTATTGCACGTGAGTAAGTGTTTTGAGAACATTATCCATCTAAAACCATAATTTAAGCATTATGAACTGATTAAGGTTTGCGATATAGCTGCTTTCAGATCCAATGCAGTGGACTTCATCTGTCAACAAAAGTTTATTTGAGAACTCTCCATTACATTGTGTCTCGTTTACTAAACAATCTACAGTCAGCTCTGAACAAACATAATCCTCTTACGCCATGCAAATAAACCATTCACTTGTTCCTGATGCCGAGATCCTTCTGAAGTCTGTACAGAGACGCAAACAAGCTGTTTAAACTGGACGAGTCAAAGCGAACATTCTTTCATTCTTCCATAAAACTATTTAACGGTCTGGTTTCACAGACAGGGCTTAGATTAAAGCAGGATTAGACCTTAGTTCAATTAGGACATTTAAGTAGCTTTTAGTAACATAGAAAAAACATTACTTGTGTGCATCATGAGAAAAAGCAATGGCACTGACATATTTTAAGATGTGCAAGTTGCTTTCAGTTAAAACAGCTCAAACATGCATTTTAGTCTGAGACAAGTAACCTTAGAGCTTGTCTGAGTGAGTGACATTTGTCTCATGAAACAGAAGGATTCACACAGGTAAAGTAATCGACAGGTTTATTTGCAGAAGTATGTGATCGCAACGATAATAATAATAATAATTCATTACATTTATATAGCGCTTTTCTGGACACTCAAAGCGCTTTACATAGAAGGGGGGGAATCTCCTCAACCACCACCAATGTGCAGCATCCACCTGGATGATGCGACGGCAGCCATATTGCGCCAGAACACTCACCACACACCAGCTTACTGGTGGAGAGGAGACAGTGATGAAGCCAATCAGTATATATAGGGATGATTAGGAGGCCATGATGGACAGAAGCCAAGGGGCAAATTTGGCCAGGATGCCGGGGTTACACCCGTACTCTTTCGAAAGACATCCTGGGATTTTTTGTGACCACGGAGAGTCAGGGTCGGGTAAGGACTCGGGTAAGGAGTCGGGTAAGGACTCGGGTAAGGAGTCGGGTAAGGAGTCGGGTAAGGACTCGGGTAAGGAGTCGGGTAAGGACTCGGGTAAGGAGTCGGGTAAGGAGTCGGGTAAGGACTCGGGTAAGGAGTCGGGTAAGGAGTCGGGTAAGGACTCGGGTAAGGAGTCGGGTAAGGACTCGGGTAAGGAGTCGGGTAAGGAGTCGGGTAAGGAGTCGGGTAAGGAGTCGGGTAAGGACTCGGGTAAGGACTCGGGTAAGGACTCGGGTAAGGACTCGGGTAAGGAGCCGGGTAAGGACTCGGGTAGGGAGTCGGGTAAGGACTCTGGTAAGGACTCGGGTAAGGAGTCAGGTAAGTGTTCTTTGAGGGAACGACGAGACCAGACAATGGTGAACTGCAGTGGGAAGAGTTGTATAGTGCTGGATGATGATCAGTGAAGATTGATGACAGGTGACAGTGATCTCTGTGATTGGGAAGTGCATGCAGGCAGTGCTTTAAGTGGGCCGGTATGCGCCGGTACTCAGTACCGCCACTTCCAAATATAGCTCTTGAGCGTACCGCCACCTCTCTCCGTGCGCCCAGAACGTGCTTTTAGCGTACCGGTACGCTCATTTGCACATCTGTTTTAATCCTTTGGCTGCGCTGACGCTTTTCAGAGCGCCCTTCACAATGCATGCTTCCTAATTCGTCCCACCGAGAGCAGAGACTACATTACCCATATACATTATTACATTCCTCCCTGCTGAACGCGAGCTATTACAAATGCGTGAAATGCACTCACAGTGGTTGAGCGCGGTAAAGTTAGTTTTAGGTTCGATATTTCGCCGGACATTTGTTTTCCCTTGCCACTGTTCGGCACGGGTCGGCAGATCAATAACAGGATTAGTTTTAACATTATGTAACCATTATCGACATTAAATATTCGTTCAAAATCACCTACGTGCAAAAATGCTGCATTTATACCTGAGAATGCTTTGACGCGTTTCCACAGCGCGTGCCTAAGGGAACGTCTGCCAATTCCACCAACTGCATTAAACGTATCCTATAATTTGTATTGTTTAAAATTACTTTTCAAATTCCAAAGCTTGTAGAGGGTTACTATTGGCAATGATGATCTGGTAGCCTTGAGTAATTAACTTATCTAAGAAAATAATTCATAAAACTCATCAGTTGAGCGAGCCTATGTTTAATTTCTTCACTGACACAGACGAAAATGAAAAGACTCAGCCAAAGTTCAGCTTTAGGAGGGGAAGAAATACGGCAGGATAAGGAGACTGAGAGAAAAAGAAAGATTAAGATGAGAGAGCAGGTATTGACAAATAATCTAATGCACACTGACATGCTATTTATTATCCATTTTTGAGCCTTAAAAAGTCTTAAATTGCACATATGTAGGTCAGAGAAATCAAAATTTTCTCGGGGGAGAATGCCCCCGAACCACCCTAACTGCCTACCATTTAAATGCGCATGGCTGTGGGGGGTAATGTGGGCTGGAGTTGTCCCAGTTGTCGTCTGTTGACTGCTGTATATAAAACCCCTTTAATATAGTTGTTGTTAACTCAGGGGAGGAAGGGAAGTCAGCAAAAAAAAAATATATATAATAATAATAATAATAATAATAATAGAGTACCGGCACCTCTTTTGGGCCACTTAAGCACTGTGGCCAGGGAGGATGATGGGAAATGTAGTGAGAAGGTGGTGACTAGCTGGTGACCGTGACAATTTGTACTGGATTTTTTTTTTTATATATTATACTGTCTGAAAACAGGTTTCAACCATTTTTACATTTCAGCCTCTGAATTGTGACGCAGCAATTGTTCTGGGACACGGCTTATAACTGCACATGGCATTGGCTGGTCCAGCCCTGAAAATGTTTTTTTTTTCTTTTTAGAAACAAAATTTATTAGACAGTTGGAAGATTTCATTGGTGATTTCTTGGTGAACAACTTTGGAGAATTTGTTGTTTCCCCATTCAAAGAGATAGAAGCTGCACTTGTATGACTGAAATATCTGCAGAGAGGCGTTTCAAAGATGGCCGCCGAGTGAAATTTTTGTACTTAAACATATTTTATTTAACATTTCAAATATTTACAGTTTACAGTAAGTTCTTAATTTAATATTAATATTATATTCAGCTTTTTAGCCATTTTGAACAGTTTCCATTTTATAAATAACACTGACTGTAATTAGCTATAGCCAAATCATCTCTTTCATATATAATAACTAACCCACTTTTCAGTCTGTCACATCAGTCAACCCTTCTGTTCGGTTCTAGGTTTCTTTGCTCCGCTAATGAGGAACATGAAATGATAAATTGCTATTATAGCAAAGCATCAGGAAACTACTTGCTCTCACCACTAGCACCCGAATCTGCTTCCCTCCGTCATGCTGTATATTAATCTAGCTGTAAGTCTACATATCCCAGTGGACTCTTCCCAGCAGTTCCCTGTCCTACTTTCCCTGGCCAAATGCAAGTAGTTACAAAACAGCAGTCAGTCTATGGTACAACTGTGAACTGTGAATTAGTTGGTACTTTATTAGCTCATGAGTTGCAACTTCAATCTGAATATGAAAGTGGTAAACATGCATTTAAAATATGGCCTATTTGTAGGTCAGTGATAGGCTATATGTGATATAGTCTGACGTTGGAAGCCTTGCGAAAAAGAAGTGCACACTTTTAAAAAAGTATAATTCATTTAAAGGGCCTATATGCGTTTTTCTGAAATTTAAACTCGCAACTGACACCTGTGGCCAAAAAACAGAACTGCTCTTCCTTTCTGCTTGCTCTCGCAGCGCTCGTACGTGCAAATTTCACAAGTCATCTGCTGCAAGGAGGTCAACATTATGTTTACAGAGGTAAAAACAGTCAAATACATATATTGTTTGAGATAAGTTTGCGAGTGTAGGCTACTTGCTGTCTAGCGGTGGTGGCAGAGTGATCTGAAACGTTTAACATGAACGCGCTTGACGTCACATCCGCAGACAGCGCGGGAAAAATCCGACCCGACAGAAACTAGGAAAAATAGGATACAGGCTTATAGGTGCACCCACTATGAGCGGACAAGGTGTCAGTATGCTCAACCGGAGATGTTTGAGTCATAAATGGTCAAATAAAAAGGCTATTGTTACGTTTATTTTGGGGGGAAAGTTGCATAAAGGCCCTTTAAGTGCACTGACTGAATGTAATGTTTTTGGATACTTAATTTCGTGGTAATTGCAATTAGCTAAACTGTATTATAGTTTAAAATGTATATTAAGTACACTTAAGTAATCTTTTATTTCTTGTTTGATATTGTATTATCTGCAAGTTTTTTTTTTTTACTTTTAAGATCTCAAAGACACTACAAAGACACAAAGAAAATGGGTTGCAGGACTGTTTTTATAGGACAGTGGAGAAAAACAATGCTAAATGTGAATAAATTCAACTAACCACAAAGTAAAACTTTGTAAAGAAAAACATATTAAAAGGTGAAATCACTTCCCATTTAGTTTGTTGTCAACATCCATTTAAACTGTACTCTAGGTATTGAAGCGAAACCACCAGAGAACCACTGAAGCATCATACTCTTTCAAATAAATGACTTTAATATAACTATTTCAGCGCCTTTTTTTATCACAATTTTTTTTATTAGGCTCTGAAAGCGACAGTTCAGATTCTCCCTGCTGTCCTTTCAGATTGTGTCAAGCCTCAATTGGCATTTTTTGGATCAATAGCCATCCGCTGCCAGGACTCCTGTCTGCTCCATGCTATCTCCTCTCAGACAGTCTGTCGGCCATCCTTACAAACAAAGAGAACGGAGGCATCTGAAGCAGAGGTAAACACCTAAGGTTGTGACAGTGGGGTGGTAATAGTGTTGGGCAGCTTTTGACCAGATGAGCTAAACTAGAACAGATGGGACAAACGGCTGGTGGAAGGTGAGACCTTAGCCTGTTACAGGAATCTGGAAATGTTCTCTCTCCCACAGTTTATCTATCGGCCCATAAGGAGTGGATTATAAATAGACGACTTTGCTTTCTCAGTGCAACACAGAGTGCATTTCGCTTCACTTAGGAGCACAACACAATGCATTTAGGCACTATTTCTGCACACTAGTGCTCAATAGCAACAGAAAGATAATCAGCAAAGAGAACAGTGGCTTTTTAAAGCTGTCTTAAAATCCTTAAACTATAACAATGTAGTTCTAAAAATCTTTCTAAATATAAAAGAATAGCAGAGTCCACACCAACTTTTTTTTTTTTTTTTACAGCTGATGAACGATAAAAACATTGACAGGCAATCAGAATCCATTCTGTTTTAATGGCTCAAGCATTTAAAGTATAAAGCAATATAGTTATTGTTGTCGTCTTTATATCGTTCTTGGTGTTAATAGCTTTATATAGTTTAGCAATCTGAAAACTCTTTAAAAACACATTACTTCCACTTTAGGCATCATTTCGAATATTGTATAATTATTGTAAACAATTAGGTAAGAGAAGGTTAAAAAACAATGAACAGCCAGCAGCATCCAAAGATATCATGAATAAACCAACCAACATCACCATCTTCAGAGATTTGAAGAGACACAGAAACAATCAGTCATTGTCAGCTTATTATGATTTATTTTCATCCTCATAATCATTATATATAGATCTCTTTACAGTTATAATCTTTTGGAAGGAAAAGACGCATCTCTTGTTTTCTTTCCAAGATTGTCTTTTAGGTTCAGCATTAGTGTCCAGTTGTCCTTGTAAAGTGCATGATATTTATCACATCCAGAGAATGTATTGAGTCCTCCATCTCTTCTCTTTATTGTGTTATTGTGTTTAGTTCAAGTTTGTTTTTTCTTCTTTATCCTAGAAAACAAAGGCTCTGTACAAGAAATGAAAGATTAGGCCTCCTGTATAACAATGTGGGGACAATGTCACATATACACATAGACACGTGCGTGCAGACCAACACCTAAAACCTCAGCTCATCCACTGATGTGCACAGTTCATTATCCGTCAACCCGTTGACATCAAGAGTATCTCCACAGAGGGTGGAGAGAGGTGAGCTATTACATAGAAAGATAACATGAGCTTTTACATGCATTCAAAGGTTTGCCATTCATACTTCTATAAGGCCTTGTTCACACAGGCAGCAAAAATTGGATTTTTTTAGTATATCCGGTATGCAAACTTAACCCAAACCAGATTCACAGGTGGTCTGAAATTTAGAAATGTGTTTCACTACTCCTGTGAAAAAGAAGTACACTTAAGCATACTTAATAGTACTTATTGCAAAATAGTACTTATTGCAGATATAATATAGCCTACTTTAAAAGAATATCCTTAAGTGCGAACTTAACTTGGGCACTTAATTACACGTTATTTGTAATTAAATTAAAAAGTATAGTTTAAATTTAAGATAGGCCTAAATGCAATTAAGAGTGCTTAGGTAGGACTTAAGGACATCTATGTGTATTTTCATAGTTAAGTCTTTGTCTTTGAAACATGGGTAAAGTATACTTAAAAATACTTTAATGTCACTCTATTAAAACTTGTGCCATGTATTTTTATATTTTTTTTGTAATGATGAAACTGCAATTTAGTGCTAGTACATAATCAAGTACTTTAAATGTGCTTTAGTATGTTAGTCAACGCATCAAAATAAGTGCACTTCCTTAAAGCACGGCAAAAGATTATTAAAAGATAATTATTTTAAATTGAAACTTTTAATTTGACGTTATTACAAATTGCACTTTTTTAAAAGTGTACTTTAGCGGTATGAAACAGTGGTGAAGTCAATATAAGTAATCTTAAGTGCAAGTGCAGATATTAATAATAAATAATAATATCTGCAAGTTCAGGTATTATTGTAAGTGCAGCACTAGAACTGCAAATGTAGTTTTGTAAAAATATACTTTTAAGATTTGATATACACTACAAGTGCACATTCAATACAATTAAGCACGCTTGTTTTTCACAAGGGTATGAATGGTCGGATCGGATTTTAGCGTTTTGTTCAGGGCTTAGCGTGTAGCTATATGATGTCGAAGAGATCGAAATAAATAAATACATAAATAAATGTCACAGACAATTCCCAATGTCTCTAGTTGTGTTCTAAGACAAGGCGCCTAGTTTCATTGATAATATGCTTCATGTGAATGAGTGCACTGAATGAGTAAAATACATGTGTCTCAGTTGCAGTAGCTTAGCATCATGCTAATGCTAAAGTCATTATGATAGTGATCAACGTTGATACACTATACTGGATATTGATTACACTCTGTGTTAACAAACCGATCTAATCACTTGCAACATCATAACGTAGACAGTCAGTCCCGTATTAATACACTGTGTGAACAAGGCTTTCACTTCAAAACGAGTTGAGATGCTAGCTCATGGCTCCCAACTCCATCCATCTCAAAAGACCTCCGTTATGCTCTTTCTCTGAATCACATCTGCTCAGCTATCCTCTTAATCTTGGTCTGTTCATCTATCTGTTTGTTCATTCATCCACCCATCCATATCTATATATACACTGTATATCCATATTGCATGTACAAATGAGGGCATATGTTTTTCTTCTTCATAAAACATGCCTGAGTGTGAACAGTAAAGCCTGTAATGACATTCAGTTGAATATTGATTAGATATAAAGGCTTGATTTGATTGCTGATACATTTATATACTGCAGTAATCAATAGGCAAAGCTTCTATAATAATTACAGTTAGAGGTTCATTTTTTCCCAAGTGTTTGTGCTTAACGTATATGAAGTATACTTACTACAATACATTTGGATAAGGTTTTAAAGGATATAATTGCAGCTGTGAACTTCCCACTATTAAGAAACTGCAGGTGTTTTATAAAGCTATAGCCTTTGTTAAGACAACAAAGAAAGCAGCGGACTCTTGGAAAGTATCGTCACAAAGCTGTGTTTTGTATATAGGCTTTAAAATTATTAGAAATCTCAAGAGTATTACAAATGTACAGACCAAATGTCAGGGTGAATATATTAAAAAAACAATATATTCACAATTTCAGACAGAACGAGGCAGCTATGGAGATGCTATTAAAGATGATACTTTGAGAGCATCGGTAAAACGCATTTTTCTATCAAACGCTTACTAAAATTGAGACAACATCTTGAGGAATCCTTTGTCTAAATGGATGGGATGATTTGTAGACCTGGCAGTGTAAACGGGCTTGTCCAATTAATGCATACCATTCTTTGCATGGACAAACATTATAAATGGTTTCCGCATGCATTCAACAACACACATAAAAAAAAAAAAAAAAAAAAGAAAGGTGATGAACAAGCATCCTCATTGAAATCAATAAAACAGGACCCAGCGGTATACATTAGGTTAATATGAGAGGAGGACGAAAAAATAGTTTGATTCTGAACTATGCAATGTTGATAATATAATGGACGCAAATCATTTGATGTATGAATAAATGTCTTAAAACTCCACATAACCTTTTTTTTGTGTGTGTATGTCACAAATCAGAGGGATTTCTTACTTGCTTGCTCTAATCAATTTTTTTCAACCCCCACAACTATTTCTAGTCAAATATCGAATTTTGCTGAGAAAAGTCACACAAGTAAAACGGTTTGTAGACAGTTTCATGTTGACTAAGTGATTTGTAAAAAGGGACATGGAGGTGGAAACCAAAATGAGATGGGTCAAAAAAAATATTTTGCATTCTTGCTCATTTTTTTCTTTCCCCGAAAAACTTCGCTCACAAAGAAAGAACTTAACATTTTTGTGAGCATCGGGGAAGACCGTTCTCTTTGCTTAACCGTCTCATTCCGTGCCGATCCCACCCAGGCAGTACGGATATGGTTTCAATTTCTACTGTTTTCCTTCACCATATCCTATTAGGGGCTCCTTAAATTTTTTAACAAGAATGTTATCATATTCCGGACACAAATTCAATGTGTAATGTCTTTTCTAGAGACAAAAGGTGCTTTTTCACCGTTGGGCCAAACCGTTCTCTTTGCTTAACCTTTTCATTCCTTCCCAAACCGGCCCAGCCTGTACAGATATGTTTCATTTTCTAATAACGGATCTCTTCGGAATGTAATAAAAATGTGCCAGTGTAAGGCCGGCCAGAGTTTACAGACAAGATGAGATGTAAACAGCGATCGCGTTATGGTGGATGGTCAGGTATTTCTTTTAATTTTATTATTAATTTGTGTTTACCACACTCAAAGAAACTGGCAGTCAGACAACAGACAAGTGACCAATCAAGAGTGGCGACGCCACTAAACACATTCTACTAGCACGTTTAAGCGTGGTTCAGTCAATCGTGCCGTGCTAAACCAGGCTCAAGTGTAAATATAACTGGGATCATTCCTTTCCATTCTTAGAGTCGTTCGGCCCGACGGTGGAAAAGCAGATAAAGAAATGCAGCATTAAGGTGCACATAAAAGTAATGGCTACAATATGTCGCTCACTTTTCCAAGTCTGTGAGACACTTCTGCAATATGCTTATAGCAATCTCAGTTTTAACCGCTAAAAACTTTGCTAAAACTGGTGAAAGCAGGTAACATGGCTTAGCATGGGTTCAAACATCCCTTACTCATTAGCCGCGTTTCCACTGCCGGGCCAGGGCCGAGCCGTGCTAGTGCGTGCCAGGGCCAGTCGCGTTTCCACTGTCACTTCCGGGGCTTGAGCGGGGCCTTTCTCGGGGCCAACGGCCAGGATTTCTGGCCCGTCGAATACCTTGGGCCAAAGCGGGCCAGCTCGGGCTAGAGGCGTGATCAAGGTAAAAGGCGGAGTTTATCGGTGTTATGGAACGTTATGATCTGAAGCAAGATGCACATTTCGCCTTTTTATATCGCGCAAAATAATCGCTGCTGGAAATGGAGAATCGCCTGTACTGGTCTGTCGAAGATACCAAAGCTCTTCTGAGCATTTGGGCAGAAGAAAGGGTACAACGTCAATTTGACGGCGTGTGCAGAAACGAGGACATTATAAAATACATCGATGCTTAGCTTAGAAAGTTCAGCATTCAGCGATCAACGCTTCAAGTTAAGGAAAAAATAAAAAAGTTGAGTTGAGTCGGCCGGTGAGTTAATATACATCTTCCTAACTTAAAAAATAAATAAATTCATAATACCCGCTGAAATGGGTTGGGATGTATGACGTTTGATCCAGAATGTCGTGTAAAGGGCGGGGTTTAGGGCAGCGCTGTGGGGCTACTGGCCTGGCAGTGGAAACGCAAGCCCGGTGCTTAAGGCCCGAGGCCTGCTGGCTCGGCTCGGCTCGCTGTTAGCCCTGGCCTGGCCCTAGCCCGGCAGTGGAAACGCGGCTACTGAAGCTCTGGGCAGGGGAATAAAAGTGTTCTTCGGTTAGGATCTCCTGTATTTGGAAATAGTGGAGTGAATGGTGCCCCAGGTTCTTGGATATGGCAGTACTTCCTTACTAAGAAGCTAAGAGCTAGATTTACTAAGAGCTTGTGCCAGCGCAAACCCTCTATCGGGATTTACTAAAGACAAACAGTCGAAAATGTGTGGACAGGGTTCTTTTTCCAGCTGACCTTATTGCATTTGCATTTGTATGAGTTTCCCTTTCAGATGCAACATTCATTTAGTATTTATAGAGTATTTAAATGAATCGTTCAAGGTGATTTACTAAGGTTTGCGCTAGTCAATTTACTGGTATTAGTGCCATTATTTACCGTCCAAAAAAGCATGTCTTATATCAGACGCTAATTTTCGCTGCTCTTGGTAGATTGCGATGGTCATTATGGAAATGATCTGACTGCATCTGTGTTGTTTAATTTGCGCATCGTCAGTAGATCATGCACTGAACTTTCTACTCCCATCGCGCTTTTTTGGAATTGCGCTCTCATGCTAATTTGCTATGTTTAGTAAATCTGGCCCCAAGTTTCAAAGAGAATTCGTGTAGCTTCGATTTGATGTCTACATCTCATAAGGCCAGCATAACAGCAAACATAGTGGCAGGGAGATCTGCCAAGTAGTTTGGCAGTGGAGTGAATTTAAATCTGAGGAAAATCTTGGGCAGTTGAACGGATTTAACTGGGGTTGTAGGCTATACATGTACTGTTTAGTTACCATAGAGCTTTTCTACTTCTCAACTAAATGTCCTGCACCACCTTTTTTTTCTGCTTTTATTTGCCACTTTAAAGACCCCATGAAATAGTTTAACAAAAACTTAACTACACATTTATTTAAATAAAGAAATAAATTAAATTATAGCAAGTAATTAGTGTAAAACAACATTATATATATAATTTATTTGTTGATTTAAAAATAATATTTTATATATATACATGGCTACACTGGAATGGCCATAAATAATTAAAAAATATATTCTCATATGCATAATGGTGTAGTTACATCATCTACCAAGCAGGGAATAACTACTGAAGCTAACCAGACAAACCTGGACCCACTGGGTGACATTAGGGAAATCGCCCTAAACAGATATTTTGGTTAATTTTCTTAGAAAGGCTGAAATTTTGAAATACATCTTAATATACTTTAAAACTGCAAAAATCCAAGTTTGATTTCATGAGGTCTTTAGCATTAAGCACAAAAGACAATACTAGGTAAAACCATCTTTAGGTATGAGAATAGGCTACAGACTAGACATGTCACAAACAAACCAATCAACATTTAATGGGACAAAAATCATCAGAATCCCTTGTTATTAAATCAGGGATTGAGATTTTTTCTAAAGTTAGAACTCCCCCATATTCAAATGTGGTGCTTTGAAATGCTAATTGTGATTGGTGCATCTCACTCTCCCTTGCTTAAACCAAACTAAGTAATGAACAACCTTCATGGTATTCGACCCTGAAAGTGGCCTATTACACTCCAACTAATGTATTAGCCTACTAACATAGAAAACTTTTTGCAAAATATTGCAACCTTAAAAAAAAAAACAAGCATTTATAATATTGCACATAATGTTAATCTCACAGAGAAAAATATTTATATTGATAAACATATGAATACTAATACTTTCTAGTTTTGTAAGTATCATTTTTACTACATGCATGCTACAAGGAATGTGTACCAGGCATGCACAACAAAGGTAGTAGAATATTTCCTATCTCTTACAAAAGGTATTCAAGGAAGCATCATTTTCATCCAAGTATCGAAATTCTCCAGCATCATATTATGCGCAGGATGCACCATGAAATGACACTAAAATGTAAAAACAACATAAAAATGCAATAAATAGCGGCAGTGAACTTCATCTTTGGTGACCTGACTAAGTGAGCTAGTGTTTAGCTGTTGTTGGCTGCAATGTCACAGTTAAATGTCTACACTCCTGCAACACCCCCACGGGCGTTGTAAGGGTAGATCTTCATTACAAAGAAATTTCTCATACACATGGAATGCTTGGAAGTTTACAATGCTGGGAAAAGTAAGTGACAGAAGGAAATGATGCAATGGAGGGCAGATGCTCATGCATATAGTGGAATGAAGACGATGGAAAAAAAGGGCAACTTCAAAACAATCTCCACTCCACTTTCAGGTCTGTTTACTCTAACAAGGGACATACTGAGATCCTAATATGCTGGCAGCGAAAGAGGGAAAAAAGGTCATACAGATAGAAAGGGGGCCACAGAACCGGTCCTCCAGGCCCCCTCGGATTGGTAATGCATGTATTTCTTCGTCACAAGATGGAATGTAATATTGTTTAGGTACCGCACATGGTACACTGTTGCGGCTGGCAGGACAGGCAGCATTTGTGCATTTACAGAGAAATACATCCTCCATGGTGATTCTTCACGAATATGTTATCTCCTTCCATGTTTTTATATGCCCCTAATCAATTTGGAGTGACAAAATTCTCATTCTTCCCAGGAACAAATACACTCAAAAAAGACTCAAGGGGTCCTCGGGTTGGCAGTGAATGGGGAAATGGGAGTCAGGAATTGGTCCCTCTATGCTACGCTTGTATCAATTGGTTAGGCTACGATTGGCTACTGTTGCAAGCAGACCAACTACTAGCACAGTCACACAGAATAGACAAACTCCATGCAGACACTGAACACAAGAATGCAAAACAACATCCACAACCAATCAAGTTTCCCACAACTTGCGAGAGGGAATGGAGATGGAATGATGGATAGGTCTTCTTCACTGATCCTTCACTCAATTGGACACATTTCAAATCTCCCGCCTTGAAACTCTTCCAAGAGGCATCTGAAGCCTTCAAAACTGGGGTTTGCACACCCCTTCTTTATCTCACCTTCTTCGTCAAAGGCAGTTCAAAGCGGTTATACATCTGTAAGCATTTTGGTGATGTTAACATAGTTTGTGTTGGTTACTGTGCAGTTTCCAGTCTTGATGTTCTCCTCTCGAAAGTCCTCATTGCTGTTGTTAACCGCCTCTTGAATTTCCATGTAGTCAGACTTGCTCATGGTTGACCCGCTGCGGCTCTTTTTCAGGTCCTCTGAGGAATCTATCTTGGGGACGCTGGTCACGTTAAGGTACTGGGCCTGTTCTTCGCCTTCTGTCTCTCGATGGTAGAAGTAGTTGAAGTTTGAGACTATGACAGGCACGGGCAAGGCAATGGTCAGCACACCAGCGATAGCGCACAGGGATCCCACAATTTTGCCTCCAATGGTAGTTGGAACCATGTCACCATACCCTACTGTGGTCATTGAAACCACTGCCCACCAGAAGGCATCGGGGATGCTTATAAACTGTGAGTCAGGCTCATCCGCTTCTGCAAAGTAGACAGCGCTCGAAAACAGGATGACTCCGATGAAGAGAAAGAAGATAAGCAGCCCGAGCTCCCTCATGCTGGCCTTGAGTGTTTGGCCGAGAATCTGCAGCCCTTTCGAATGCCGAGAAAGTTTGAAGATCCTAAAGACTCGTACTAATCTGATGACCCTCAAAATGGCAAGTGACATGGCTTGCTGTCCTTGCTGACCATCCTCTGGCTTCTCTGCTAGCTCCGTGCCCAAGGTGATAAAGTAAGGTATTATAGCCACAATATCAATGATGTTCATTATATTGACAAAGAAGCCTGCTTTGCTGGGACACGCAAAGAAGCGTACCAGGAACTCAAAAGAGAACCATATGATGCAAAGAGTCTCCAAGATGAAGAAAGGGTCAGTAAAGTAGTCGGAGGTGTAGCTAATTGTTGAGTTGGAGTTGGTTGGGTATGGTTTGTGCGACTCCATTTCATCATTGCGAAAAATCGGAAGTGTCTCCAGGCAGAAACTAACTATAGATATGAGAATGACCATGACTGAAATGATGGCAATAATCCGGGCAGGCCCTGAACTTTCAGGATACTCAAAGAGCAGCCATACCTGCCTCTGAAACTCATTTTCTGGCAGGAGTTTCTCCTCTTCCTTAATAAATCCTTCATCCTCCCTGAACATCTCAATGGCTTCTTCCCCAAGCTCATAAAAACGTATCTCCTCAGAAAAAATATCCAATGTCACATTGACAGGCCTTCGCAACCTGCCGCCTGACTGGTAGTAATAGAGAATGGCATCAAAACTTGGGCGATTCCTGTCAAAAAAGTACTCATTCCTCAGAGGGTCAAAATAGCGCATTCTCTTTTTGGGGTCCCCAAGCAATGTCTCTGGGAACTGAGACAGAGTTTTGAGCTGCGTCTCAAAGCGCAGGCCAGATATGTTAATGACCACCCTTTCACAGCACTCATGGTCTGGTTCTGGGTCGTATGTGTCCTGTGGCTGACCCGGGTGAGCTGCGGCTTCATCAACTGGGTCGCCCGTCGCAACAGTCATGCTGTGAATAAATGCAACCTGCAGTTTGTGGTCAGGGTGCGACGGTGTTGCCTCTAAAAGTTTGTGGGATAGGAGCAGGGAAATTTGGGGCTTCTTTTCACTCGTCAACACCTCCGACTTTCATTAGAATCCAGGAAACACTGAAAGAAATATAAAGCAGAAAAGAAGATTACTTGAGCCACACAAGCATTCTTCAAAACATGCTCACTACAAGAATGCTTAATATGTATTTATTCTACTCTACTGTGGGATTATTTGGATTCCTCATTTTTCTGAGACAATGCAGTTTTTTTAGAACTAAATTAGCAAGTTATTCAAACACCATCAAATCTGAAATGAAAGTGAAGAGAGATCAAAGCACTGCACAGGAGCCCAAAGCATGACTACTCAGGAAATAAATGTATGGCTCTAGAAAACCAGGGCATCTAAAAACATCCATCAATCATATGGAGAAGTAGCCTGACCACTTTACACATTGTATTTGCTTTTATCTGCCAAGTAGATCAATACTTTCCATGGAAAGACTGTATCATTCCTCTTAGGATTCAATTACGCACTGTAAACCTAATAACAGCCTGAGTGCACTTAAATCATAATTGGATATTCCAAAACCTCCCCAAATGCATTTCGCCAAGACAGCAAGACTGCTTGAGTTAGAAAAGTTGAAGAAATGCAACACCTTTGTTCAATATGTTAAGATTTAAAATAATATCAATATAAATATCAAAATATTTAATATTATTAATAATATTAAATAATAATATCAACCATATGACCATGTTTACATGCACTTCATTTTCCGATTAAGGTTCATATACTTTTTAAGCCTGTATTCTGAAAAAAAGACATTTACATGCTTCACAGATATTGTAGTATTCATATATGAGCAAATGATCATAAAATAAGACTTGACTTTAAATGAAATATACTTTTACTGCAATTGTTTTTCCAGAAATACTATTTATTGTTTTAGCAATTCTAGACTGTGTGATGAATTAGGAAGATCACATTGCCCAAAAAAAGTGTTTCTTCAAAAGCATGACTTTTTATATAATATCATCAAGAATTGCTTAGAATATGCAGGCATAAATGAATGTGTCTACATTATCAAAACTCTGATTTGGATACAAGCATTCAAATGAATAAAGAAACCAGTATATTGTTTATGTGGTTAATATCAGTTTATTATGAGAACATGATGCTTACATAATAGAAATATTAACAAATTCTGATCAGTATTGGATCAGTAGTCCCTACTGCTCAAACAAGCCTCAGACAGTTTGCTAGTCTAGGCTGGTTTTAGCTGTTTTAAGCTGGTTAGCAGGTAGACCAGCTGGTTTCTTAGTCTAAGCATCTGAATCAAATATAGGCTGACTTTACCAGGCTGGGCGGCTAAAACCAGCAATACAGTTTAGGCTGGATTACGTTTGTTGTTCTTCTTTATCAGGAGAGTTAATGGGAAAACATAATGCATTGCGTTCATTAATTGCATGCAGTGTGTGTGTGTGTGGTGTGTGTGTGGTGTGTGTGTGTGTGTGTGTGTGTGTGTGTGTGTGTGTGTGTGTGTGTGTGTGTGTGTGGTGTGTGTGTGTGTGTGTGTGTGTGTGTGTGTGTGTGTGTGTGTGTGTGTGTGTGTGTGTGTGTGACTAATTGAACATTTTCCTATAGTTTCAGTGTTATTCAAATAAAATAAAATAAAATAAACACTTGTAGTCAGCTCCAGATCCACAGACATCAGGCTATAACTGCAATAAGCAAACGGGAGGTTACGCAAGCTTACCTGCAAGCATCAAGAGTCCCCAAAGCGCCGGAGAAATCATTTGCTAAATGATTATGTTTACATGACACCAGCAGAACTAATAAAAACGTCTCGTTGCCAGGGTCAGTGGTGTCTTTCAGCAGCCATTCATTACAGGTACTGCAATGATCCTGGTCTTCCTCCCGCCCGCTGCGCCAGATCTGCTGCGCTGAACGCGAATATATCCACCCGTACGCGCCTTCAGGACAAACGGGAAACATACAGCAGTCTGTCTCAAAGAAACGAACGGAGGCAAAGCGAAGGGGATTCCCTCAAGGTGTTAATGGCAAAGAGCTTCCCATTGAAACGGTCCAAAGATGCTAAGGTCAGCTAAATCTGACGCCCCCTGCGTCCTCACAGTGTTGTCTCGACTCAATTCAGAGATCTGCAAAGAAACAGGGGAGCTGTTTGCGTTGGGCGTCGCCTCAAACATGCTCACATTACACACGATAGTAACATTTAACACAAGAGACTGAGGAGAATTGCCTGAATACGTGTGGCCACTCGCGCCTGATGGCCAAAATGATGCTCTGAGGAGTGGCAACATCTTGTTGTTGAGCAAACGTGCTCATTTAGGGGAAAAATCCATAGAGCATCACGTTTTAGATGTTCTCAGTCATAATTTGGCTGTTTGTTTAGGGGGTTTCCGTTGCGCAAAGACAGCGTCCCTTTTTTAAGGTGTTATCCAATTGCCCCAAAACAACATTTTTTTCTTTTTATTAAAGGACACATATTCAGATTCCAGGCTCATGCACCCATGAAAAACACATCACACCGGCTGTGATCAGTGTTTTAAACCCTTTTAAGCAAGCGCGAGGTGTCTGCAGTGACATGCTTCAGCAATAGGTTCCGATGATCAAAGCATGCCCATGCATTACCGTGCTAAAGGCATTCACGCATTTCGTTTCACTCAAGGCATTGATGCATTAAAGCATGCATTTCAAAAAAATTAAAAGTCAACCTTTCCGAGTTGTTTTCAAGATGCAAAATATCCATCGAAATATGCACATAGATTCCCCGTGCGCTTACTTGTGTTCTCCTCGTTCATTTTAGGGAGTGGCGCGGCGCGAGCGAGACATTTTATGTCAAAGTCCAACTTTTCGTCTTTTACTCATAATTATTGTAAGAGCGAGCGGTTTAGGCTGCAGTTGGGCACCGCTGCGCATACAAAAGGGACTACAGTCAGTGAGCTGTGCTGATCACCACCACTCCTTACTGCTATACAGCGTGGGCAATTAAAGGGGACGCGCTTTCTCTGCGCTAATACAGATGCTGATGGTGCCTCACTACACCACAAGACAGACCCAGGGATCAGTATGAGTTTTATTAGAATAAATCACACCACACACACACACACACATATATATATGTTTTTTTTTTATACAAGATTTTATTTCTTTTTTTGGAACATGTTATCTATGTAATATTTTTACATATAATTATTTTACAATATAAAGTTGTCATATTACACATTGCATTTTAATATTTAATATAATTGTTTATAACAAATATCACATCATTTTAAACAGTATTTTATATAATATTCTAAAATTCTATAAAATAATACACAAAACATACTTTATTCAATGTAATAATATCAATTAAATAGTTTATTTTTTTCCAATATTAACTAAATGTATATTATCTATTGCTTTATTTGAAATACATCATAAATACAGTGTAAAGAACGCGAGCCTCTGCAGGGAAAGTCAAGTCAAGTCAAGTCACCTTTATTTATATAGCGCTTTTTACAATACAAATTGTTTCAAAGCAGCTTTACAGAGATAACAGGAAAACAATGTTGTAATAGTATTGTTCAATTGAAAATTAAATGTCCCCAACTAAGCAAGCCAAAAGCAAGGCAACAGTGGCAAGGAACCAAAACTCCATCAGGTGACAGAATGGAGAAAAAAAACCTTGGGAGAACCCAGGCTTAGTCGGGGGGCCAGTCCTCCTTTGGCCGACGAATGAACAGTGTATGATTATGAGTTAGGCAGCATAATTAGGCAGCAAAGGAAAGTATGGAGAATACCCTAGAAGATCTAGACAGGTGGTGCTGGGGAAGGTGGAGGGCTAGGAAAATTCCCTTGCAGCGCTGAGTTGAACAAATAGGTTACGTAGATAGAACAAACAGGTGCGTTTCCCAAAAGTTAACCAAGTTTGGTTGCAGGTTCCATCGTTATCAGCATAGTTCAACGAATCATTGTTTCCCGAATCCATAGTTCCAACAAACATCCGCAAACAGCATCGCAAAGTTGTGTGGTCTGAACAACAGCTCTCGTCCTGTGGATAGAAACAGTTTCTTGTTTGCTTAAGCAAAATAAGCAAGCTGACATATCTTTTATTTAGAATATATACCAATGTCATTTACTTCTTTTAGTTTGTCAAGAGATTTAAAGCGCAGTTTTTGAAGAGTGCGCATGTTTGTACATGCTCTACATAATACCGAATTAATCCTCAGATGCTGTATTTATAGCAAAAAAAAAAAAAAACTCAAACGGATTAATTAAAAGAAGTTATTACTCCACCACCTGCGTGACATCAACCGACATTGTTGAACGACAAATTGACGTGAATTGATTTCTTCTGTCACTGTCTGCCAGCTGTAAAGACTGGATTTGAGCACTGATGTAAACCATTGAACTTTTTGGGTGGCAATTTGAATATGGCATATGCATTTACACTAAATATTTAAATCATAACAGCTTGTATTCCTTTGCACACAAATACATTTCAGACTCGCCAGAAACCTGTAATAATCTGTACACAGGCCTGGCTGCTGGAAGACCTGAATATGTCTGTTCATTTATAATGTAAAATGAGGAATGGGAAGCGTGAAGTTGCAGTGGGTGCATTAGGGATGGGCTGAAATCTCTTAGGAGACTGTTGCTCTGTTTGTACCAGAGAGAGAGAGAGGAGAGAGAGAGAGAGAGAGAGAGAGAGAGAGAGAGAGAGAGAGAGAGAGAGAGAGAGAGAGAGAGAGAGAGAAGAGAGAGAGAGAGAGAGAGAGAGAGAGAGAGAGAGAGAGAGAGAGAGAGAGAGAGAGAGAGAGAGAGAGAGAGAGAGAGAGAGAGAGAGAGAGAGAGAGAGAGAGAATGAAGTGTGTGTACCTGCATGCACACGCAGAGAGAGTGACACTGCACACTGACACTGGATGTTTACTAAACCAGCTAAATAAACACCACCTGATGAACTGAGCCAAATATGTAGCCATTGATACCGCTGGACTGATGTGATGATGATTTGATGAAAGTGGGTATAATGGGTAGATGTTTGGAGAAGGAGATGAGGAGATTAGGGTTTGTGCTGACTGATGGGTTTGACAAGGTTGAAAGGTGAAACAGCCTCCATTTAGACTTCTAAAAAAATGTTAATTCAGTCATTATGTTGTTCTTAGAGTTAAGATGTTTTAATTATATTTATTCTTTGTTTACTTTACACACTTAAGTACACTTTTAAAACGTGAACTTTGTAATGAAGTCAAATTAAAAGTTTTTCTTTCAATCAGAGGTCAGAGTTACTCTTACTCTTCCACTGGAACTAGACTCACGTACGAGTCCATTTTGCCCATTTTTTTTTTCCACAAGTTGGTATGATTCTTTAGGGTCTTCGTGTAAAGTTTGTAACATACTTTGGTTAGAATTCCTCAATGGTTGTGTAAAACAACACAATTTTTTTTGCTAATAGGGGACAATCTGTCAGTGGTCGTGGGCGGAGCATGAAGCATCAAATTAAATGACATTTCACTAATCTTCATTCACATGAATAAATCAAAACGGTAGACTTGGAAAATTAGTATTTTTAGGAGATATGTTTAGAAAAAAGGCTTATTTTGAGGATAGAAAAAAAAGGAGTGAAGGGATTTATTTCATTGTATACTGGTTGTGTCCACACACTGCAAAGACACATTTATATGCAAACACCATATACAAGTGAATTTTGCATCCAATGACCCCTTTAAAAAGTTTGAACGTTAAGGGAATATTCCATTTTATCCATTTTTATGTATTTGCAAACATTAAAAGAACGTTACTTTTGAATGCCTGTGAACGTTCTGAAAACTAAAATGTTTTAGGGAAAAAAATTGTTTATATGTATAAATAACTCTTTTGTGCAAACTTTTGAGAGAACCTTGCCGGAACAGTCTGAGAACGTTCCCTGTAAGCTGGGTCTTAACCGCAGAAACACGCTCAGTGTGGATGGCCCTTATGCTCAACTAACCACATTTTAATTACATTTAAACTATAATACATGTTAATTCATTTGTAAATAGCAAGCATTTAAGTGTCTGAAAACATTAGTAACATAGTGTCGGCCCACATGTACCAGATGTGGCCCGAATCAAGGCCGACAATATGTTGCTGTCAGGGTATACATTCAGTTCACACTTAAGTATAATATTTCTGTAATAAGTTATAAGTATGTCAAAGTGTAGCCTACTTATTTTTCACAAAGGGAAGCTCCAAATGGATTAAACCCCCCGTACAACCATTTCTGAAGCCCTACTTTTACTTTAGCTTTGTTTGAGGAACAGATGGGATGTAGTATTCACAGAAAACTTTGCCCTTAAATATCATAAGGGCATACTCAAAGTTGTGCGTCATTAAAAGGTTTAGCATTTTGGCCCTAAACCAAGCACATTTAAGCAAGTTTACAGAAGACTTGGAATAGTGCACAAGTAGTTTAGATGTGACACTTCTTTTGTCTTGAACCATTTGTTTATTTTCTCCATTTATACATTTTCTAACAATCATACCCATTTTACCTACATGTATACTGGGTAAACCCAGCTCAGGCTGGAAAATTGTACATTTTTCTATCCTGCTTCCGTAACAAATCTGCGGGGACCAATCACAAACTGGCTTATCCACCTGGCGCGCTATTGGCAGGGTTAATGCGATGGCGATAGAGAAACGACCGTCAATCCAATTCTTATTTAATATATCGACGATGCTCAATGGCTTCTTTAGTTTAGCAAAAAAATCACTCGAGTGGGTGTAAATACCACTTTCATGCTTTTTTTTTTTGACCAGATGACCAGAAACTCAGAAAGTAATGTCTACAGAAAGGGTATGATGAGTTCAGTATGAGATTTAAGTTCAACCAAAACAGATTCTCTAAACAAAACAGCTAATGCTGATTCTCAGTGGATTCCCTTTCGGAAATAAACTCATCATGGTCCCTTTAAAGCTATATATTAATGTTTTTTTTTTTTTTTTTTTTTTTTTTTTTGGAGTAACAGTTATATATTTATTGGTCACCAGCTGGAGTGCCCTTAAGAGCCACCAGAGGACACTCCACATCAGACTATTGTCATTCCCTCACAAACTACATTACAACTACATACTGAGCATTCTCCCTGGTTTCATCTCTCTTGGTTTTTGGATTTCTTGCCTGTTCCGTGGATTACTCTTTTGCCCGTGTTCCCGTGTTCCCTGCCTTGTTGTGTTTGTTATTGTTTGGACTGATTACCCAGTGTTATGACCTTTGCCTGTTTTCGACTACGATTGTATTACCCTTTCAATAAAACTGCATTTGGATCCTCAACCTTCGTGTCTCGGAGCAGTTCGTAACAGAAGACTTAGCCGACCCAGCAGTTTGTCTCTTCCGCACATACATCTTAACACCCTCTATAGGGCCGTCTGCAGACCTCCCTGTTGGTCTAATAATTATCTGAGGAAACATGCCATTAGAAGGAAAGCATTTCAAATGTAGCCCCTTCCTTCAAAACAATCAGGCTAACAAAAGACTTTCCATTGCATTCACTTGACACTCTTAATTCTTTCAAGGTTTATAATTTCATGTGTTATTCATTGTTTTTTATGATACTATAATTATGACAGGATGCCACGTACAATAGGCTATATGGTAATTGTCAATAATCAGAATTTCTAAGAACATGGCTTGTTTTTTTTTTTTTTTATTGATTTGTGGAACAGACTGTGAACCTGGATCACAAAACCGGTCACAAGTAGCACGGGTATATTTGTTTTAATAGCCAACAATACATTGTATGGGTCAAATTATTGATTTTTCTTTTATGCCAAAAATCGTAAGGATGTTAAGTAAAGACCATGTTCCATGAAATATTTTTGCAAATGTCCTACTGTAAAAATATAAAACATTTTTTTTTTTGTGAGTGAATGCAGCACAATCGCAAACATAAGTGGAAAACTTTAAAGGTGATTTTCTTTGCATCCTCAGATTCCAGATTTTTTTTTAAACAGTTGTATCTCTGCCAAATATTTGCATCCTATCCTAACAAACCATACATCAATGAAAAGCTTATTCAGCTTTCAGGTGATGTATACATCTCAATTTAAAAAAATTGACCCATGTGACTGGTTTTGTGGTCCAGGGTCACATATGGGTATAAAGTTGTCACACTGATTATAGAAGAAAACCTTTGATAAAATAAAGTTAAAACCCTTTTTAAAATAAAAAAATATTATAAAATATATATGCGAGGGCGCATTTATTATGTAACAATTTTTTTTTTACCTCAAACAATAATCCTCAAAAAATGCATCATGTTTTCCACAAAAATATGAAGCATGACAACTGTTTTCAACATTAATAATAATACATTTTTCTTGAGCATCAAATCCCAGAATGATTTCTGAAGGATGACACTGAAGACTGGAGTAATGATGCTGAAAATTCAGCTTGACATCATATGAATAAATTACATTTTACAATATATTCAAATAGAAAACAGCTGTTTTAAATTACAATAATATTTCACAATGTTGCTGTTGTATTGTTATTTTGATCAAATAAATGCAGCTTTGGTTAGCAGAAGAGACTTCTTTGATTGGTATGAGTAAAACCAAAAATATAAAAATAACACTGCAACTTTATCATAGTACACATGTTGGTACGTTTGCTCCTGGCCCCCCTACACAATTTAGTTGTGTCATATTCAATTAAATATCTTAATACTGACGAGAGGTTTTGATATTACGTAGTATTGTTAAATATTTAGTATTATTCATATTCAATTTCATACACCAATCAAACATATAATTGATTCAGCTGTTTGTAATATTTGAAGGGATTGGATAAGTGTATATTTGTGCATTTGTGACAGCGTGTGTGTGTTAGAGCGATATGGCCGTGATATAGCCTTTCGAGCTGGGACTGATTTGCTCAGGAGACCTTGATGCTTCACCGTAGCAACCAGAGCTGGAGACTGCAGTACACAATGACTAGCTTTAATTTAATGTTGGGTTTCCATGTTTTATGTGGACTTTCCATAAACATTATGATTTTTTTACTGTACAAACTATATATTCTATCTGCTAATCCAAACCTTAAACCTACCCATCACAGAAAAATGTCTGCATTTTTACATTTTTCAAAAAAACTTCATGATTTATAAGCTGTTTTCCTCATGGGGACAAAAAAAATGTCCCCACGCACGCACGCACGCACGCACGCACGCACGCACGCACGCACGCACGCACACACACACACACCACACACACACACACACACACACACACACACACACACACACACACACACAACACACACACACACACCACACACTTTCCTAAATCATGTAATTCTTACCAACATTCATACCTTTACCTTTATGTTCATACAGTGTTTTAAAGTAGACATGTGAACAAGTATCATTTATTATACAGTGACACATTTTAACTAAATTCTAAATTATAGTCATGTTTCTCTTATTTTAAATAACCCTAAATGGCTCCTCTTTTGCTCCTCATTTCCAACATAAACAAAGGTAGATAGGCTCTGGCTGTCTGTCGAAGTTAGCGATATGGAAGTCTAATCTGAGAGCGAGTATTGGAAACTTCACACAGAATGGGGATGGGAAACTTATTAGTGGAGAATCTCCCTGTATGAGATCAAATATGCGCCGCGGATTCACATTATGACATCACTTCCTCCATATGCATGACAGTCACTCTCTTGAAGGTGCCCTTCTCCTGATATTTTTAGCTATCCGTCTGTCCTGCTAACGTTTATGGGAGGTGGCTTCCAATAGCCTACAGCCGACACGGTGTCATATTTTGCACCTCACCTCTCTGATTGGATAATTCCTATTGATTTTAGGCGAGAGATCACTTTCCTTCTATTCCGGCGAGTGGAAAAATCCATATAAGGTCTCCTGCTCATTATCTATAAAGCTTTTGCTGGAAAGGACAAATTCATTGACTTGAACAAAACAGCCCAAACTGGTCAGATCAATTCTGCTTTCATGAGGTCCGTGATGAGATGCATATTCGATACAACGCAAACAGCGATGATGACACACGATTATATGCATATGCACACCAGCTGTATTCTCCATGAAATCGTGGGAGTAAACATATCAATGCAGTTGACACATCAAGGTCATTGTGCTCATTTGCTTTCTCTGTTGTGTCAGGACTTATAGACACTTTTTCTTATGACACTTATTGAAGCAGGCCTCTCTCTCTCCTCTCTCTCTCTCCTCTCTCTCTCTCTCTCTCTCTCTCCTCTCTCTCTCTCTCTCTCTCTCTCTCTCTCTCTCTCTTCTCTCTCTCTCTCTCCGGGTTGTTCTTGCTCCCTGAGGAGACTGTGAGGAAAGAGCACACCTGCCATAGCGACAGAGAGCACTCGTATCACCTCTGGCACGCTATTAAGGTGTACCTGTTCCCCTCGCTGTGCTCTAGGTCAAATAAGAATCATTTAGGGATGGTGCACAGCAAGCAAGCTTTTATAGTATGTTTTGAATCGTTCTTTATACTTCTATTTAATTATATTAAATCTTTAATAAATAATAGGATGATATCAAACAAATATTTCAATTTTAAACAGACTATTAAACATAATACATAATGTTGTAAACAAAAATCGAATTGTTTGAAGGTATATATGAAATAAATTAAAAAAACGTATTTTTGACCAGCAGTTTACAATTGTATGATAATTGTGTACAGTAACTTTTAAAAAAGAGTACTTATTATGAAAATAGTATACTTTAAAAGAATATATTTGCTGAATGCATGTTAATTGCAATTAAATGAAAATGTTTTATATGCTTTTTTGCCCACCTAAAGTGATAGTTCCCCCCAAAATTAAAATTATGTCATTAATTACTCGCACTCATGTCGTTCCAAACCTGTAAGACTTTCGTTCATCTTTGGAACACAAATTAAGATCTTTATGATGAAATCTGAGAGATTTCTGTCCTTCCATTGACAGCTATACAACTTTGATGCTTCAAAAAGTTCATAAAGAGATCTTAAAACGAATCCATATGAGTTGAGCGGTTTAGTCAAAATTTTCTGAAGAGACTCCATAACTATATATGATGAACAGATTTGATTTAGTCTTTTATTCACATAAACATTGATCAACAAACATAAACAGAAGCTCAACCGAACCTGCTTGATGACTGAGGACAAACCTCTTGCTGAAGCTCAAACGTGATGCGTAACACAAGAATGAACCTCATTGGTTCTTTAAGCTCAAACGTGCTGCGTAACACGAGAATGAACCTCATTGGTTCTTGCAGAAGCTCAAACGTGCTGGGTAACACGAGAATGAACCTCATTGGTTTTGCAGAAGCTCAAACCTGATGCGTAACATGAGAATGAACCTCATTGGTTCTTACAGAAGCTCAAACGTGCTGGTAACACGAGAATGAACCTCATTGGTTCTTGCAGAAGCTCAAACGTGATGCGGAACACAAGGATGAACCTCATTGGTTCTTGCAGAAGCTCAAACGTGATGCGGAACACAAGGATGAACCTCATTGGTTCTTGCAGAAGCTCAAACGTGATGCGGAACACAAGGATGAACCTCATTGGTTCTTGCAGAAGCTCAAACGTGATGCGGAACACAAGGATGAACCTCATTGGTTCTTGCAGAAGCTCAAACGTGATGCGGAACACAAGGATGAACCTCATTGGTTCTTGCAGAAGCTCAAACGTGATGCGGAACACAAGGATGAACCTCATTGGTTCTCGCATGTCAAGCGAACATGCTTGAGCTTCCGTTTATCACAACTGATGTACTGTGTGACTAGATGAATGTTTATATGTGAATAAAAGCCTAAATTCAATCTGTTCCTCATATAAAGCGATCTTGTCTCTTCAGAAAATCTTGGACTAAAACGCTCAATTCATATGGATTAGTTTTGCAATCTCTTTATGAACTTTTTGATGCATTAAAAGCTCTCAGATTTCATCAAAAAGTTCTTCATCATTGTTCTGAAGATTAACGAAATTCTAGCAGGTTTGGAACGACATGAGGCTGAGTAATTACTGTAATTACATCATTTTCATTTTTGGGTGAAACCTCGAAGTAACCCTCTAAGTGGGAATTAACTTCAAGCTGTGTGATTTAAAGAATCAGCCATGTTTGTAGCACAATCAAATATGTTCTGAATTAATTATCATTAGGTTAATAATAATAATAATAAGTGCAAAGAAAAACAAAAACATCCCATCAAAAATGATCCATCAGTTTCATCAGGACCGGACCATGCTTTCACAAAATACCACATGTCTTAGTGACCCCTGGGATATGGGGACTATATCCTGTTGCAAATGCATCTGGGGACTTCTGTGTGATGACCCATGCAATGGAAAAAGGCAGAGCCAGGTCTGGAGGAAAAAGGAAAACCCCTTCAGCTTGAATCTAATCCGTTCTCTGTAGGATCTTGCAACAATCCCTACAGTATGGCATCCTGGCACGAAAGAAGCTGGCAGAGTGGGATGGACATGGAGAAGACCATCTGCTTTGAGTCAGTTAGACTCCATAAGGGGATTTATAGGAGTTGTGTATTAGTGTGTGTGTGCATGTGAAATGATGGATGGTGTGTGTTATGGAAGCAGGTGTGGGCTTTCAGACCCACTGGAGCGAATAACCAGTGAAGACTGATTCACTTACGTACACTGTAGGCTATGTCAAAGAAAATGACTAACTGACTTTAGTTTGGTGGTGATATGGTGGGCGCAAATTGCACACAAATGAACATTTATGTAACCAACCCTCAGACGATAACAAACGTAGGTTTGTTTGGTTATTAGAAGCTACTCATTAAAAAGAAAACACCTACTATCCAACCGAGAAATAGAGGCCCTCCATCTGGTCACAGTGTGACAGCATTTCCCTTCAACTCCCTCTCCAAAATGGTGACAATCCAGTCCATCTGTGGCCACAACATGACAGCCACACTAACCGCTCAAGCGTCACAGTCAGTAGCAGTCAGGTCTTCCATTCCCTAGACTATGTGACTACAAATTTGATCTTCAATATTACATAGGGGGAAAATTAACACTTCATAAAAGCTTTCAGGTTGGAATTGGGAACATAAAGGAAATTGAACATGTATACTATGTTCAAAAGTTTGAGGTCTTTTTTGAACTTTCTATTCACCAAAATATGAAACAGCACAACTGTTTTCAACATTGATAATAATCAGAAATGTTTTTTGAGCATAAAATATCATATTAGAATGATTTCTAAAGGATCATGTGACACTGATGTGAGTAATGATGCTGAAAATACAGCTTTTATCACAGGAAGAAATTGCAATTTAAAATATATTACAATAGAAAACAGTTATTTTACAATATTATTGTTTTCATTGCATTTTTGAAGATACTTTTTTCAAAAAATATTTGAAAGTCTTTTCCGACCCCTGACCTTGGAACGGCCGTGACCTTCCTTGTTCTGACGGAAACAGCTTTAGAATAACACCTGATTTTAGAAAAAACGTAGAATAAGCACAGATTCTGCTCTTTAAGAACATCTATGACAGCAAAACACATGATCTATACATTTCGGAAAGTCAGCAGAACGTTCTGCTATTGCATGAAAAATGCACATTTGGGACAAAAGCCACTGAGGAACACTTAATATATTTTGCTGATTTACTTGATTTAATAGATTCTCATGTGCTTTCTAACCCTGTATTTGTTTCTTTCGTGGAACACAAAAGGAGAATGTACTAGTCGCTCTTTTCTATGCGCTTAAAATGTGGCTATTAACCTTCAAAAAAGTAACAAAAGCACCAAAACAGTAGTAGAATAAAAGTGGTCCAAGTGCTTTATTCCAGATCTTCTCAAGTCAAACTTACTTATAATGTTCTAGACACAGATAGAGCTTGAATTGGATACAGCAGTTTGACATGATCATGATTTATTATGGATTGTCAAGTGGCTAGTCAATAAGGAAGATTATGCAGACACTTATCGATCTGCAAGTAAGAAAATAAGATATTCTGAAGAATGTTGGTAACCACACAGTTAACTGTTACAGTAGCCATTGACTTTATGGAAGTCAATGACCATCAACTGTCAGGTTACGACAATCTTCGAAACATCTAATTTTGTGTTCAACTGAAGAAAGAAACTCATACAAGTGAGGGTGAATAAGTTATGACAAAATTTTCATTTTTGGGTAAACTATACCAGTAACATTTTAAGAGGAATGCTATGCAAACATAGGCCTACTATATCATCTTAACCTGATATATACATTTTTTAGTCAGACTTGTGTATTCACAGGAGACTCGCTCTGACTGGGTCATTTGAAGTAAGTTGTTGACTCGAAGGCTGTGTCTCAATTCAGAGGCTGCATTCTTCGAAAGCCGCGAAGGTCAGACCGAGTGTTGGTAAATGGGACGGTCTAGCCTACGGAGGATTGTTCTTGTCACCTAGAATTTGTGAGATGTGCCATTGATGAGTGACAGTAATGTTTGTTATATTAAAGCTACTGTGTAACTTTTTTAGTTTATTCTTAGCTAAAAACACTTTGTTCTTTCAAAAATATATGTGCTCATTAATGTATATTTACTTCGTTCAAGTAATAAAGTATTCTCGTGAGTGTATAATATGCCATTGAAAATACATACGGGTAAGGGGTTCTAATGTCGGTCGCCATGTTGCCCCTCCATCTTGAAAGTACATTAGCCAAAGAGGGACATATACAGCTTCGCCTTTCGCGTATCACTTGAAGGAACACTCATGGACGAGGTCAAACTTGAAGCCATGTTAATCTTGGACTACATTGGCTACCGTAGGAGTTAAACCGAAATCGGAATTGAGAGGAACAGAAAATAATATTCACTGGATGGTCACATACCTTTTCACCGCTAGATGGGGGTAAAAATGACACAGTGTAGCTTTAAAGTTATATTAAACTGTCTGAAAACAGGTTTCACAATATGTTCTCCGTGTTCAATTTCTGTATATTATAAAGAGTATAAACTATATATAATCACATTTAAGTAAAATATAAGTAAACATTTGAACTGCTTTAAAGGTTGTTGTTGTTTTTTTTACATTTGTATCATTAGAGATTTGAGTAAGCTGAAACCCAACATTTACGTTTAAAAGTGTAATTCGCCAATTTCTCTCTAAAAAAAATCCTGTCGTCACTATCATTCAATAAATTCTAAGGTATAAAGGCCGTGAAGTATCCATCTGCTGTATCCTATATTTCACTGGAAACGAAGGAAGCATGTGGAAGAGCCTTCGATGGGACAGCCTTCGTCACGTCCTGAGACACAACCGGTCTTTGAATGATGCTGTCATGATTCTGCCCTCTTGTCATTGATTTTCTCTGGTCATGAGGCAGGATCATGACAGAATCATGTTTTGTGTACAAGCGCATGGCCTGTTTGGGCCATGTGCGTGTGTTGTCTCGTTACGTTACCCCGCCCCCTTGTTATCCCCGTCTTGTCATTATTGTTTAGTCAGCTTCACCTGTCCTTGTCATTAGTGTTCCCTTTATAATCCCCTTGTGATTGCTGTCCTGTGCCGGTTCATCGTGAAACTTTGTGATTCATGTCTTAGTGCCTGTCTAACATTGTCATTCCTTGTGAGTATCCTGCCAAGTGTATTATCTACAGAAGAGTTTTCATTCTTCGTTTGCTGTTTTGTTTACCGTCAAGTCATTATCTAGTTTTTGTCTATCCTGTTCCTGTCCTGTTTTGCCCCCTCGTGGGTTTTGTTTTTCCTGTTTTTGTCTATCAATAAACCTTGTGTGAACGCATACAGTCTGCGCTTGGGTTCATCCTCCACTTCATAACAGATGCAGCCTCTGAATTGGGACGCAGAAGAAAATAGATGCAATCAGATCAGTGCAATTCACGAATGAATCGTTCAGTGCGATTTGCGAACCGATTAACCAGGTTGATTGAAAAGAATCAGAATCAGCTCATTCACGAATCAGACACCGCTATTGCGTCTCTAAGCGGGTGATGATTTCTTCTGTCCAAAATAACTAGAAGCGGCATGTTTTTATAAAATGTATTGGAGTAAAAAGTCTGATATTAAGCTTTGGAATGTAATGAAGTGAAGGTAAAAGTTTACACAAATACTTTGAAATACAAATGTCCTTAAAGCGATAGTTAACAGAAACCCTGTCATTTTCTCACCCTCAAGTTGTTCCAAACCTGTATGAATTTCTTTCTTTTGCTGAACACAAAAGAACATATTTTGAAGAATATGGGTAACTTATAACCAAACTGTTGATGGGCCCCATTGACTTCAATAGTATGGAAAAATAACACTATGGAAGTCAATGGGGCTCATCAACTGTTTGGTTAAAGGCCTTCTTCAAAATATCTTATTTTGTGTTCAACAGAAGAACACTCATACAGGTTTAGAACAACTTGAGGATGAGAAAATGATGACAGAAATTACATTTATGTGTGAACTATCACTTCAATCACAGAAACAAAGTAAAATACTAATTACTGTCCACCACTGGCTTTGTGTGAAGTCATTAAACACATTTCCAGTCACATTCACAGCTCATTTTTCTAAATTTCTCCTTTTTTGTTCCACTGTAGAAATACAACGGTTTGCAAAGGCTATTATTATAAAATAACCTCACATAAATGCGGCGTAATCACTGAGCCTCTGTATTTAGTACGGGTGACTCATATCCTGCAGTGGCATGTGGCGCCCCTCGTTTCACATTAGTGATACTATTTCACTGTAGAATGCGACAAGGTATCATTCAAAGATTAATCCATGAATATTTTCCCATCAAAATGAAATAAAACAGAGCAAACGCACGCTTGAAGGTGAGAACTATGCGTGCATCCTCAAAAACGGTCCTTTTTCTTTCACTTGGACTAAAAGATTGTCTGCAGTATTGAAGGTCGTGCAACTGGGCCACTGCAGATGTACAGCACGCCAGGCTTTTTCAAAGGCACACGCAACTCAAAAAGAGATTGTACAAAAAGTACTCCAGATTTATATTTTTTCCCCATTTTGCTTTTTTTGAATCACATGATTTTCATTGAAGGGTATCAGTGTTCCTTCATTGGTTTTAGGAATTCGATTGCATCATATATGACCATCATACACTGATATTTCAAGTCCTGGGTGCGGATTGGTCAATAGTAACTGTCATGACACAAACACCTGTTCACTAGCACTGAACAGTAAGTCTAGCAGACATGATTAATTTGTTGATAAAACGAGTTTTAATGACAAATTGTGGCCTTAATGTTTTTATTATGAAGTAACTGTTTTACAGAAGCAATAAGGCAAAGCTGTTCTGTATTGTGAATAATGTCAGAGTTAAAGAGGAGGTAAAGAGGAGCTCTCACACACTTTCTTGAAGCAAAACAAGTTTTTGAAAATCTGACAAAAATAAAAAGGTGTGTACTTTAGACTGTGTGGCTTTAGTGAGGAAAATAACTACAATCCCATGGTGCATTGCGAACAGCATAATCAAAGTAAAAATTTACTCATTTACAAATGTTGATTAGCCAGCGCAGTCTCATCCCAAGAAGTCATATATTGACGTCTTGGGACGTCTTTTGACCATACATCAATATCCGCCTTTTTAGGGTACCCTTAAACATCGGTTAGATGACGTTATCGGATCCTAACTCTACCCCAGACCTAAACCTACCCCTAAACCTACCCCGTCACCTACTGACGTTAAAGGTAAAGCGTCAGTTGTATGACGTCCCAGGATCGTCATATAACCGACGTTTAAGGGTACCCGAAAAAGGCAGATATTGACGTATGGTCAAAAGACGTCCCAAGACGTCAATATATGACTTCTTGGGATGTACCTGTGTTAGATTAGCCTATATAAAAACAACATATTTGAACTTATTTGCAAAATATACATATAAACATGTCAGTATTTTGAGAGCTAGAGGCCGACTCGATTACATTCGCAGTGCTTCATGGGAGTGGGCGGAGCTAAACAGTTTTTTTTTAGCATTTTGCTTTCAACCATAGACATAATATATACAGAGACGCCCTATTGGCCGCTTTGGAACGTTGCTGCGATACGTCAACGTGTCCGCCATTTTGCGGAGTGCAAGACTGCGCTGTAAACAAATGCAAGTAAACGGGTGAACTGCGGTTTTCCTGGATAAAAACAATAATAACGCTTACATTTATCAGCCGATTTCAGTGGTTTGTACGTGGTGTACGTTTCTACTAATTATATAGTGACCAAATACAACCCAAATTTTTTTTTCAGTCTTGTTTGTGAAAGGTAATTCCCCGAGACCTGTTTTCAGTTGTGTGGCGACTTGTACAGCCCCACGCAGTGCACAAAACAGCCATTTTTCTCAATTCCCATAATGAGAGGTATGGGCAAGTTGCCCTCCTTGATATGGTGGCGCCGTTGACGTACGCTCCAACAGCCAATAGGGTGTCTATGGTTTCAACCCTCTGGTTGGTGGAATTTTCTGCACAGCATCATGGGTAATGTAGTTTTTCCATGAATTTTGCTGTTAAACATGATTATTTTTTGAAATAATACCATCAGTTAACAGCCTAATAACAGCTCACAGTAAGGCAGTCCTTATAATTTATCGTTGAAAATCAGTTTCCCTATGGAGAAAATGAATGGAGTTTTTACTTCCCAAAACTGACAGTTGTGCACTATAATGACGCACAGTTTCAAACCCATCAACTAACACAAACTGTAAAGTGAAAGGCAGCAGAGAGGGAAAAATATAAATTTCACGCTTTTAATGGAAGCACTAAAAAAATCTACTGCACTATTTTGTAATTCAATATTTGCACTGTATGTTGCTGACCAAAATTGTTTTGCTAGACTACAAAGCTAATTGTGCAGTCTGCCACAAAAATAAATAAATAAAAAAGATAATTACGAGATACAGTTTAAACTAAAAATCGATTATAAGTGCATATAAATGACAATTGTGAATTATAAAGTCACATTGTGAGAAATTAACTCGCGATATCACATTCTGCGGTATAAAGTCCGAGAAATAAAGCTCCATTCACAAGAAAAAATTTAGTCACAAATGTAAAAAATAAAGCCGCTATTGTGATATAGTCACAATATCATCGATTGTGAGATATAAAGTCACATTTGTGAGTCACAATTACTCTGAATTGGCTTCCATCGTCTAATAGCAGCGCCAAAATCATCCAACCGCAACATTCATATACAAACAGACCGACGATTATAAAATAGCATAGACAGAATACAAGAACGTGTCCCGTGGAGGAACGGCCGCTAAAAACACTATATTCACAATATAGCCTGGCCTCTTGTACAGTGCCTTATTGCTTAACTGTCCTTGATGCAACAGTCGGGACATTGCATCAACACAACAGACTTTGCGTTATGAATGCGATGTGAGGGGAAGGGATTCCACATGTAAATAATGGCCATTAGAATGATAGAAGTTGGCATGTGATGTGACACACCAACAGATGGGACCAGAGAAAGCCACGAGTAACCAACACACCACTCAGAAATGACAAGGAGGCGTCACGTTTATGACTATCGGTTTATACAGCAACGTCAAAGACGACACATGACAGCTGATGGAGCTAGCGTAACTAGCACAGCCCTCCACAACGCCGTGAAGGAGCGCCTACGTGGAGTTAAGAATCTTACATTTAGCAGCAGAAACAGCACATGAACACAGGAGACCCTCTCCTTTTGGTAAAGAGAATGAATACCGAACACAGAAAAGGCAAGTGGTGCGGCGGGTCGATCTAGCCGGGACGGGGGGAATCAGGCCCGGAGGCTGGAGGGGTTTGGGGTTTTTCGAAGGCACCTCCTCCTAGAAATGTGGAAGAGAAGGGAACAGTCCACAAGCCCCTACGTTTGGCAAGCTGGGGTCCACACAGGCAATCCAGCCTCCGGTAAAGCTTCCTCCGCTTCCTTCTGCTTCCTCACTGCTGTGCAAGACTGGAAAAAGAAACAAGAATACATGAAAAACTGACTAAAGAAGAAAAAAAAAGACATGAATAGTTGTAGTAACCAGGAAAGATCCCTGATATTTGAGGGCACAGATCTTGGTAAATTTTCTTTACAAAAAAAAAAATGCAAATGGTGCACGTCTGTAGAAAAGTCACTGCTACAACGGTCAGATATAATAAAGACAGGTCAAAAGTTTGGACACATTACTATTATTTCACACAGACACAGGGAGAACATGCAAACTCCACACAGAAAGACTCCTGTCTCCGCTGGGACTCGAACCGGGACCTTCGTGCTGTGAGGCAACAGTAATAATAATAATAATTTATTTATAAAGATAACTATGTGGTCTAAATATATCATATATCATAGTCAAATTGTGAGATATAAAGTCACAATTATTATAAATAAAGGTAACACTATACAATAAGGTTCATTAGTTAACATTAATGTATTAACTAACATGAACTAACAATGATCAATACATTTGTTACTGTATTATATATATATATATATATATATATATATATATATATATATATATATATATATATATATATACTGTGTTAACCTTTGTTAATATTAGTTCATACAAATCCAGCTGTTCGTTGTTTGTTCATGTTAGTTCACAGTGTTAACAAAGTTAACAAATACAACCTTTGCTTTTAATAATGTATTAGTAAATGTTGAAAATAATGTTAACTAAGATTAAAGGTGCTCTAAGCAATGTGTCGGCTGACGTCACTTCTTGTTGACTTTTAAGGATTGTCAAACAAAACGGAGGCTAGCTCGACCCTCCCTCCTCCTCACCCGCGCACATCGCGAGGGAGAGTCACAGTCACCCAGCCAATCATTGCATTCGTCCCGAATGGAAAGAGTAGCTGTGTTTATTGCAGCCCTGAGAGGACTACAGACACTCGATTTTTACATCTCCTTTTACAGTACTTACATATTAGATATGTATTGGTATATAAAGACAGTTGAAACAAATTTGGGAAACAGTGTTTTAGAAACAAACTGCCTACCCTGCCTTTAAATGCAGAAACCAGCAAAAACTGACCCAAATACTGAAACTAACAAAAACTGACCCAATGCTAGGGTGTTCTGGATGGTTGCTTGGGCATTTTTGGATGGGACCACCTAGTGAATATTATCACAGCCTGATTATCAAGTAAAACAATATGTCTCTGCTCCCTCTTTCAATGTCTACAGTATTTCACCATGCAGGTGAAAATCTGATCTTTTACATCGCAAAAACAGTGCAGGATTAGTTACATTCAGAAAAGCGATCCTAATTATATGTGTTATTACGACGCAATATCAAAAGTCCTGTTTGGCAACATTTTACCGAACGATCAAAACTGTGTCAACAACAGAGTGTGAACCAAACTCGGCACATTGTTTCTTCACGGTCGTTGGACCTGACCTAAAATTAGGAAGTGGATCTTGCTTGTCCTGAATGAGGTCCACGAGGAGGACTTTTATTCAGGTCTATCCCATACAAAAATGTAATATATGGCCATATATGTACTTATATTTTAAATAGTATGACATATATCTATACATATATTTGACTTATCTGAGAACACAATATATGCCTGCAACATATATGAACATTTATGTGTCCAAACATGTGAAGAAAATATTTGTGTTCATCCATATATTTGACTTATCTGAGAACACAATATATGCCTGCAACATATATGAACATTTATGTGTCCAAACATGTGAAGAAAATATTTGAGTTCATCCATATATTTGACTTATCTGAGAACACAATATATGCCTGCAACATATATGAACATTTATGTGTCCAAACATGTGAAGAAAATATTTGAGTTCATCCATATATTTGACTTATCTGAGAACACAATATATGCCTGCAACATATATGAACATTTATGTGTCCAAACATGTGAAGAAAATATTTGAGTTCATCCATATATGATACCTTATATCTGCATATATTACAGTATAGTATTGGTTTCTCACATATATGGACAACATTAAGTATAAATATGTGACATACATGTTTGTTTTACACATATTTAATAAATGTAAAAATACATGGATGTGATACTGATGCATTTTTAAAGCTGTGGCATATGGTTATGGTACTTTGTGGATGTATTTGTCAAAAATGACAAAGAAAAACTGCATTATTGTATTAAAAATACTATATTTGGGCCACAGCATCTCCAACTATATAGGCATTTAATTACAAGGTATTCAAATACACTCTCAGAAAAAAAAATGTACACAGTACAAATAATGTTCCTCAAAGAACAGTTGTGTACCTTTTCAATAATAGTACCTTTAATGGTAGGCTACAGGAAAAACCTCTGACGATACTGTTTGGTACCTTTAGGAAATGAAGGTACTTTTCTTCTCACATCAATGTACAGTGATAGTGATGGCCAAATTACTGTTTCATTCATGATTGGTTGATGTGTTGAGTATTTGGCATAGCAACAAGACGCTGATTGGCTGAAATCGCTTCAGCCACCGAATTTCCGAACTGACAACGGGAAGCAGACTAACGTTACTCGACTGCAGCGCGGTCGAGTTTATTTTAAATATCAAACTTGTAGAATACGACATTTAAAGGTGAGTTCTGACCATTTATGTTTATATTTAGTTCACAAGTCGAAAATACAAAGGTTTCAGTCACTTATTTAGCGAGTTAAATTAGCTTTGCACCAAATGATTTTTAGCCATTTGATATGTATAAAGTTAACGTTACACTTTTTTTTAACTTTTTAATATAATTATTGACTAGTATAAGTCATTGCGTGTACATTATGGCGTTTGTTCTCCATTATCCACTATAAATGTTAACTTTTTTTTTTTTTTTACAGTCTATGATGTTAACTTTGCTATTAGGCACAACAACATGAAACTGATTGGCGCTGCAGCCGTTATTGTATTTTCAAATAGACCGGAGAGCGGGAAGCCGATTACGAGCACGAGCGCGGAGCACCACTACATAACCATGGCTGCCCTCTTGTCTTTATCGTCAGAAGAACTTTAGAGGCTGGACTCGAAATACAAGATAAAGAGGACACGCAAAGGTGGGTTTTATGTTTATGTTTAACCAATTAAATGTTTTTTATAAAACGTTAATGTTACAGCTACTCAACATGACAATAGCGAGTGTAAAATGTAAATAGATTTGTACGAATCCAGTCGGTGATATTAGCCGTCTGCAAATATATTTAAAATCAATTGAGTTTCTGTGTCGTAAGTTAAACATTTAATACGTAATTGTTGTAAATGAATGCTCAACCAGAGGTGCCATGTTGGTGTACTTTAACGTTACATTAGTCCACAATAATGCCGTTGTTGAACAACGTGATTGAACGCCACCGAACAGTGCACAGATAAGTTACAATAGTTTATCACTTTGTGTTTAAATGAATGCGATTACCTGATTCTGCCCTAAGTCACATGTCATTAATTTTATCATAGAACTTTGTTGAAACAAAGCAAATGTGTCTTTGATTTTTAGATCATGAAGATGGTGGAAAAAACTGCCTGGTATCACTGATCATCACACATCTGAGAGTCTGACTTCATCCTCAGCTGTGAGGCAAGTATCAGTACAATGGGTTATTTGTTAAGATTAATAATCTTAATATTGTGACATTCTTTTTTTCTGATGAGGTTGAATTTTTATTCCTAAGACAAAATGTTTGCCATAATGACAGTGATGTCAATCTTGATAAAGCACAGTAAAACTGCACTTCAAATGAAAACTGAAAGATTTCTGTCACTTAATTGAAAGTATATTCACATAAAACTCTGCCATTCATAAAGTATGGTAGCATACCACATGTCAATATGAAATGTAACATGCAAAATGGCAATGCAATGTGTAAAATGGCAATGTATTTCTGTTTTTATATGTACATATTATATATGATATGTGCAACATCTGGAGCAAAACAGTTATTCTAAATCAATAATATAATAATTAGCATTACTACACTAGCTTTAACATAAAATTAAGAGAAAGAAATTAGATGTTTAACATGTTCAAGCAAATATTATAGCAAAATGATAATTGAAGTTATTTTTCCTAGTTGCATTTACACTCAAAGTTAAGGCACTTTATGCAATGATTGACAGGGATTGGCGGAAATGTGATTGGCTCGGAATCCTTTTTTTAAATCCACATTGAATTTTGATACGTTAATTGCGGGTATTTAATAAAAATGCTGCCGTAAGTGTCTTAACTGTGAGTGTGAATGCGGTTAAGAAAAATAGCATTTAAAATTATAATTTTGCTACAATTTTAGCTTGAACATGTTAAAGGGCAAAAATTGTTCACCCAAAAATTTAAATTCTTTCATTAATTACTCAGCCTCGTGTCGTTTCAAACCCGCAAGACTTTCGTTCATCTTTGGAACACAAATGAAGATCTTAATAATGAAATCTGAGAGCTTTCTGACCCCCATAGACAGCTAAGCAACTACCACTTTGACGCTTTAAAAAGTTCATAAAGTGATCGTAAAACTAATCCATATGTATGGTTTAGTCAAAATTCTGTGAAGACATGATCACTTTATGATGAACAGGTTGAATTAGGCTTTTATTCACATATAAGTATTAATCAATTTACAGGTATCAGAAACGGTAAACGGAAGCTCAAGCATGTTTGCTTGAGATGCGAGAACAAATGAGGTTCACTCTCGTGTGTTGCGCAGCACGTTTGAGAAAGAGGTTTGTTCTCGCGTGTCAAGCATGTTCGCTTGAGCTTCTGTTTATGTTCACTAATCAATGTTTAAATGTGAAGAAAAGACTAAATTAAATCTGTTCATCATATAAAGTAATCATGTCTCTTCAAAAAATTTGAACTAAACAGCTCGATTCAAATGGATTGGTCTTACTATCTCTTTATGAACTTTTTGAAGCATCAAAGTTTTAGTTGCTTAGACTGTCAGTGGAGGGACAGAAAGCTCTCGATTTCATTAAAAATATCTTCATTTGTGTTCTGAAGATGAACGAAAGTCTTACAGGTTTGGAACGACATGAGGGTGAATAATTAATTAAAGAGTTTTCATTTTTGGGTGAATTATCTCTAATCATTTTTGTAATACATTTTAATTTTAATTGTGCAACTTGTACAAATTTAAAATGTATATGTTTAAATTATATGTTAAACAAGTGTAAGAAATGGCTAATTTAATTTATAGTATTGACTTTGAATTGTCACCCAAACATTGCACATATTGTATGGAAAATGCCAATTTAAATAATAAATAAATTGCCATTTTATATATTACATTGCTATTTTCCATATTACATTTATGTATGCTACCATACTAAAGAGATCGTAAAATAATTTGAATCGAACTGTTTAGTCCAAATTTTTCTGAGTCAGAGCAGTAGTTGCTTAGCTGTCAATGGAAGGACGGTCAAGAAAACTTTCCCATTTCATTAAAATATCTTCATTTGTGTTCCAAAGATAAACTAAAGTCTTACAGGTTTGAAACTACATGAGGGTGAATAATTAATGACAGAATTTCCATTTTTGGGTGAGCCTACCTATTTACTAAAAATATTGTCCATGTGACTTGTTTGTCTTATTTTTTTTAGTGAACATCTTGTCTTTCACCTTACAGCCCTAGCTCTACTTTGCACATTCAAGAGTGCATGATAAATCCTGTTCACAATGGCCATTCTGAAATTATTCTAAAGTTAAAGCTAGGGATGCACCGATACCACTTTTTCCAGACTGAGTCCGATACCGATACTTTCATTTTTGGTACTCGCCGATACCGATACTGTAACCGATACCTGTATTTTTAATTTTCAATTAATTTTCAATTCATGCATTTGTAATTTTTAAATGTATTGGTAGAGAAACCAAAATAATATCAATCATATTAGTTGTTTATTAAATTTAAACTTAATTAGTTCAACAAATATATATTTCATGCACTGCATATTCATTACTGTATAAATTAAATATATATGGATCTTTTTGTAAAGTTGATAGAGGTAGCCTATTTAGCCGAGAGCAGAGAGTAATTTATTTGTCCTTTGTTTGATTAACAGTAAAACACAGCAGCAGATTTATTAAAGTGCCGCCCCTTTAAGGTCGAACGCACGGACGCCATTTGAATTATACTGTCTACGTTCACTTGAGATATAACAGACTTTTACTAGGATACTCGCCAAGACAGGTGTTTTTACATAGTTTTGTGTGAATTCCTCCGTACAAGCGCAATGCGTGAAAGACTTCCATTCAGTATTCGCGCGCTGTCTGGTGGTTTTCGGGGCGCGCGCTGTGGATGTTTGAAGTTCATGGAAATTCTTGACCTGCAAATGTCCTGTAATAATGTAGGCAACCACTCGTTAAACATAAGTAAGGTAACAGTTCATGTTTTACTTACATATACGATTTAGTTTTAATCCAAATAACACGTGCTGAGTGAATGATCCGCATTCAACAGCATTCAACAGAAGTGCTCTCTCTCTCTCTCTCTCTCTCTCTCTCTCTCTCTCTCTCTCTCTCTCGTCAGTTAACGTTATTAATAAGCTGCATGCCTCGTTTTACTTGATTTGCAATTGACATCCGACTGAACTACAAACTTTCCACTGACGTCTGTGAAAAAGGGATGCGCTCGACCAGCTCGCGTGTCTGTGTCGTAGCGCGCTCAATCCTCTGCGCGTTTTTCTCTTATCAGCTTGCACACCATATAGTTATATAGGCGACGCGTTAATATATTCTGTTTAATATTCCACTGATAAGATACATTTATTTCATATACAGCCTTCTTTTTTTTATCCCCATTATAATTTCTGACACTGTACACATGCTGCCTGGTATTGGTTGTTGGTATCGAGGCATTTTTACGAGTACGAGTACAAGTACATGAGCTCAGTATCGGGCCCGATACCGATACTGGTATCGGTATCGGTGCATCCCTAGTTAAAGCAATATTTTTGTGTAAACACAATTTCTCAAATGTGGGAACAAGCTTATATTATAGAAGTGCAAAGTATGGAGAGAAAAACTGTAAAATAGGGCTGCAGCTAACATTTTACTGTTCTGGGTATTTTAAATGAAGCTTTAAGTGAATCATTTAAAACTGCTTTCTTTGTGGAAAATGTAAAAATGCAGAAAGTTTTTTTTTGTTGGTGAAACTGTTGTTTTCTTATCTGCATTTCAGTTCTTCCAGAAATGGGTCGAATGCATGCTGTGGTTGATTAAATGTGTTTCCAGGATTCCTTAAAGGTATAGTTCAGCTAAAAATATTATTCTGTCAATAATTATGCACCTTCATGTCGATCCAAACCCGTAAGACCATCGTTTATCTTCAGAACACAAATAAAGATATTTTTTATAAACTCCAAGAGCTTTCTGTTCCTCCACTTGTAGGCTACGCAACTAATACATTCAAGCCCCAGAAAGGTGGTAAAGACACCAGTAAAGTAATCCATGTGACTCGTGGTTTAACCTCAATTTTATGAAGCGATGCAAGTGCTTTGTTTTGCGATAAAACAACAAAACAAAAAAACATAATTTACCTCTATATTTACAAAATTATATTATCTAAAGCACATTCACGGAACAACACCCGGTCCTGAGTCAGTCAACACAATACGCATGTGTCGTAGTGCTCTCCCTAATGGATTGGATTCCTACTGGTTAGTAATTTTGTAAATAAAGTGGTAAATTTTGGTGTGTTTTTTTGCAATAAAACAAACAAAGCCCCTGCCACCTGCATCGCTTCATAAAATGGTTTAAAGCACTGCAGTCACATGGATTACTTCAATGATGTCTTTCCTATCGTTCTGGGCCTTGAATGTGTTAGTTGCATTGCTCCCAATGAAGGGACAGAAAGCTCAGAATTTCATTAAAAATATCTTCATTTGTGTTCTGAAGATGAACAAAGGTCTTATAGGTGTGAAATGACATAAGTGTGAGTAATTAACTAAATAATTTAAATGTTTGGGTGAACTAACCCTTTAAGCAAAATTGTCCAATGTGTTGAGGTTGGCTAAGCTGAAACCTGTTATAGAAGCACATTACATGGATGCCAAACGAGATGTTGCAGGATTTGTAGTTCACCCAAACAATGAAACAGTTGATGTGCCCCATTGACTTCCATAGTATGAATAAAATAGAAAATAGCAACAAATTCTATGAAAGTCAATGGGGCACATCAACTGGTTAATTTTCAAAGAACTCAAACAAGTTTAGAACAACTTGAGGGCGAGTAAATGACAGAATTTTCAGTTCTAGGGGAACTATCCCTTTAAGTCTAGAGGTCAAATTTTAGCTCGTTCATTGGGAGTTTAAATATAATTGGTTTACTTCTGTCTTTTCTAATACTGATTCTTCATTTTGTTCAGGAAGAACCGGCTACATCACAATCCACTGTGCAGATTTTGGGACCGTCTTGACTGGACGTGTCTTCAGTGAGAGGAGAATCTTTAGCAATGTATTTATGGAGGGTTCTGAAATTGCTGAGCAGTTGGGGTGGAGGATGGTGTTTAGTTAAATAAATGCAGAGGTATTGTGTGAAAAGTGAAAAACAAAACAAAAGTCTAGCTTTGTTGTAGATGAGAAAATATATTTGATGTACTGTAACATTTTATTGTAATTGCATTTTTAATTCTTTTAAATCTTTTTCAAGTGATATTCTGTTAATTTTACGAAGTCTTTATTTTATTGTAAAGTCTTTGATTTACACAAAGAAATACTTTACTGTAAGTTGGAACGAAAGTATTCAAACGTTCATATGTATTTACAGAACTGATTAAATTGATGCCTTTTGGATTCAGTTGTTAAATGTGCGTTATTCAATAGGAAAATAGCCTTAGTTTTCGAAGGAACAAATTTGACAGTACATTTTGGTTGCCCATGGTACAAATCATGTGCTTTTAAGGTACAAACTGGAATGGACCAAATTTGTTCTTCTATATTAAGGTACAATTTTGTACCAGTAAAAGGTACCACCCAAGTGACAAGGGTTTGTACTTTTGGTACAAAATTGTACCTTTTTTTCTGAGAGTGTATATGATATAAAAGTACATTATATTTGTATCCCTAATATAAGTGAAAGTATATGTACTATGGAAATAAGTACATATATGCATGAATACATATATGTGTCTTACATATATTTAACATTTATGTGCATATACGGGAAAATATATGGCACTTGCATGTACTATGGAAATAAGTACATATCATGAATACATATATGCGTCTTACATATATTTAACATTTATGTGCATATACGGGAAAATATATGGCACTTACATATACTATGGAAATAAGTACATATATGCATGAATACATATATGCGTCTTACATATATTTAACATTTATGTGCATATGCGGGAAAATATATGGCACTTACATGAAAACGGCCATTTTTGCTATATTTTGAAATATATGTTTCATATATGTCTATGTGTTTAACATATATGAATTTTGCATATATTCTCATATAGGCAGCAGACATACATGGGCACTGACATTATATATGTAATTTACATATATTTACATATATTACATTTCTGTATGGGATTACGCAACATGACAGGCGAAAACAGCAGAGCCTTTTAAAAGCACAGAATCATGTCTCTGAGGCTAAACTAGTCAAAGAAGAGGACACATTAATGTCCGCAGAAGACGGAAAAGAGATTGGCTCAAATTACAGTATAGAGAAAGACAGCCGTGAAGAAGAGCTCTCCAACGCTCCCCAAGATACACAGCTTGTCCTAGATTCCTTGCAATGACGTGCGCAATGTTGCAGAAGATCAGATGGATAGCGGTTTGCACGTCTCTCTGCATTAAAAAGCAATTGTTCAGGGTCATAAATGAAATCTAGAGTCTGGGCTTAGATTTCTTTTGCTATTCTTACTTGATCTGATGTATCAGAACAACAGGCCACCCAACTAAGAAGACCTTCACCTGCTACTAGACCAGGCCTGATCATTGACTGAACAGAAGCGATTACAGAAACTATTACAGGCTGACTGACAGATTTCAGTATGATACTGTGTGTCAGTGAAATGATATCTGAACTGATAAGTGCAACAAGTGCTTACTATGCTATTTTTATTTGGGATTTTTTTTTTCTTTGAATGAGTTTCACACAAACGTATTTAAAAAGCATCAAACTAGGAAACTGAATTCTAAACCTTTTTTTCATATTTTTATATTAAATTATACATTTTTATAATGTGTTATATATTATTTATTGTTTTCTAATAGTATATACGTCTGTCTCTCTCTCTCTCTCTCTCTCTCTCTCTCTCTCTCTCTCTCTCTCTCTCTCTCTATATATATATATATATATATAACTTGTTTTATATATTTGTTTTTTATCAAAGAATAATACAAAAAAAAAATGTCATGTGCTGTCGAATCTATTGATTGCATGTGTGCGCGCGCGTGTGTGTGTGTGTGTGTGTGTGTGTGTGTGTGTGTGTGTGTGTGTGTGTGTGTGTGTGTGTGTGTGTGACACAGATGCAAAAAAGTTTGTCTGAAATGTTCTAAACTTTTTCTTACAAATTAGACTTTTGATGACTTATCAGTGACTTCTATGAAAATAAGGCATTTCAATAACTTTCTTATTGCCATTAAGGTGAAATTACTGAATTTAAACGAGAATACAAATGCTCATGGAAAAGAAAAATGTCAGACGGACTTAGAGGTTTGAAATCTGAAGTCTTCATATGTGTACACACACACACACACATTATAAATATTTTTTTGTGCTGTCAAATCGATTCACAGTGATTAATTGCATACATATTTTTGCATATATGTACCTGTCAAAAGTTTTACTAATTACTATTTTAATGTTTTTGAAATAAGTCTTCTATCAAGCAGAAAAAAACTGTAATATTGTGAAATATTATTAAAATTTAAAATAATGGTTTTCTATTTTAATATACTTTAAAATGTAATGATGAATTTCCATCAGCCATATACTGTATATCAATAGTGGTCAAAATATTTGGAAATTATTCTTTTTTTATGATTTTATGTTAGATGCAATTAATCGTTTTGACAGCACTAGGGTATTTATTATAGCTATTTAAATATTTGAAATACAAAAACAGTCGCTCTGAATGGAAATGGCATTAAGGCACTGTAACATTGAGACACAAGGTGGCAGCACTACGACAGCCGTGACGTCACACACACACTTTTCAAACCAATGTCAACTCAAGGTGAGCCAAGGTGGGGCAGGATTGACCATATTTGGATAAAAGAGTATTCAAAAGGCATTTCGTTTGTATTCAACGCCATACCTTGACTAATATGACCTTACTAGCATTGCATTTCGTGTCTTGTAGCCTCATATAATATAATACATTAATATATATATATATATATATGTATATGAAATGCTAAAAAATGAGAAACTAAACTTGTCAATGCAGCAGCAAACCAACACAAAAGTATAACTATTTATCCTTTGCAAACTGTTGTTAATTATTATGAACTATAATGAATGTATGATTTACCTGTTTCTTAAGACAAGGCCAGATGTCCATGATCCTATGGGAGACTCGGAGCGTTTGGCGGAGAGACAGCAGCCTCTTGTGAAGGATCAGCGTATCGCAGGCTCTCTGCTTCACACACATTCATGTTTTACTTCAGTCTGTGTTTGGGCTATAACGATTCAGTGACGAAACATTCACGTATTGCACTTTAGTATCCCAGAGCGTGGCTTAATAGTCTTTTAAAGATAGGCCTAATACTCCAGTAGGTCTACAGTTAATATTATTGATCGTGTTGGCCTTCTGCTTAGAAAACCAAATCCATTTCATAAATCCAGCAAAATCTTCAGCCAGACTTCAAAACATTCTGGCGTATTACTGAGGAAACCTAAAAAAAAAAAAAAAAAGATGCCATGGCAACAATAGAACCGAGGAACCTATCGTCGCTATGGAGACTGCATCACTCCAACGTGATGAGAAGTATCCAGTGAAAGCGCGCTCAGTCTCTGATCTTTCCCCTCCTTCTCGTCTTCAACTTCAGTGATCGGCACACATTAGATAGTCTCTGAATTTGTGCTTAAATGATAATTATTTCGATCTGAACTCTAATAGCACAAACGGAGAACAAGTTCACATTTAGAATCGTATATGCATCTTTCACTGGTTGAAACGGGCTCATGACGGGACAACGAACACACAACAGAAGCACACACTTATTCCAACAAGTTATGTTATCTGAGCAACACTTGTCCGTAATGTAAGAAAATACACAACACCTTTAGGGTATCTTATAAGCGCTTCTCTCCCTATTCTGGGGCGAATAAACTGGACTAAGTTTCCATGTAATGTCAAAGTAGACTATGCGATGCAATGAGAGCATTTGAATAGAATAGCTAATAACTTGTCATCAACGATATTAAACTGATTTTGTGGCAAGCCGTTTTAACATTTTCCCCTTTAACCTATACAATACTGGTCAAAGGTTTGGAAAGATTACTATTTTTCTTATGCTCATCAAGACTGCAAAGCTGAATATTCAGCATCATTACTCCAGTCTTCAGTGTCACATGATCATTTAGAAATGTGTTAAATTGATAAAAAAAATTATAGCAAAGATTTCTATTGTTAGAAAAGTTTTCTATTTTCAATAAATGCTGTTGTTTGTAACTTTTGATTCATCGATGAAGTCTGAAAAAATAAGAAGCACAACTGTTTCCAACATTGATAATACATCATAATATCAGAATGATTTCTGAAGGATCATGTGACATTGAAGACTGGAGTAATGATGCTGAAAATAAATTCAGTTTGATCACAGGAATAAATTACATTTTAAAGTATATTCAAGTAGAAAGCCACTATTTTAAATGGTAATAATATTTCACAATATTACATTATCTTCTGTATTTTTGATCAAATAAATGCAGTCTTGATGAGCAGAAGGGACTTCTTTCAAAAACATTAAAAATAGCAATGTTCCTAATGTTCAGTTAATAGTCACTATTATTTTTTTTTTTTTAGTTTAACCAGTAAACTATTGGTTAGATACTTATTATTTTGCTAGTCACCAAGTAACAAGCAGCAACTGGATTGTTTCCAGAAGATAGTTGATTAACTATTCACTTCTAATGGTGTATTATAATTGTTGCTGGCACTTGTTCCAGTTTTTCAATTACTTATTTATTAGATACTTATTTATGATGCGTTGATGTCTATCCCAATAGTTGTTTTATAGCTCACCACTAGGTAAAATTGCATCTTTAACTTGTCATAATATCTATTGTTAAAGTAAGATTAAATAACTGAATGCTAGTCAGAAGTGAATGGTTGATCATCTGTAAACCCGACATAATTCAATGACAAATTTTGCTTACTAGTAATCAAAAATGTATACTACTAAAAAAGAAAAACAAATAGGCCTACTAGTTTAAGGAATAAATGTGAAGTTGGCTTGCCACACACACATATTGCCTACATGAATGAATGCATAAAAACAGCAAATATATTGAAAGCCGACAGAGGCTTTCTCCTCACAGTACAATGGTTCAATCAAACAGGTGATCAACACTGACTGGCGCGTAAAACATATGCGTCCTGGAAATCTGCGTAATGTCATACAGATATGAACCTACAGCGTTGCCATATCGCGCAAAGCACGCGTCTAGAAAGCCTAGACGTCTGTGAACATCTTCTTAATGTTCACACAGTTCTGGTCGTTCTGCGCGGGGAAGTTGGGCTGCTTGAAGGCGCTGTTGATGCCCTCCTCGATGACCATGTACTCCGACTTGCTGAGCGACGAGGTGCTGCGCGTCTTCTTCAGCTCCTCGGAGGAGGACAGCGGCTGACAGCTGCCGATGTGCAGGTACTGCGCCTGCTCCTCTCCTTCAGTCTCTCTGTGGTAGAAGTAGTTGAAATTGGACACGATGACTGGCACTGGGAGAGCGATAGTTAACACGCCTGCAATCGCACACAGGGAGCCCACGATTTTGCCCCCTATGGTGACCGGGTGCATGTCGCCGTATCCCACGGTCGTCATGGTTACCACCGCCCACCAGAACGCATCAGGGATGCTGCTGAAGCCCGAGTCGGGATCGTCCGCTTCAGCGAAGTAGACAGCGCTCGAGAATAAGATGACGCCGATGAAGAGAAAGAATATCAACAAGCCCAGCTCGCGCATGCTGGCTTTGAGCGTCTGCCCAAGAATCTGGAGTCCTTTCGAGTGCCGCGAGAGTTTGAATATCCGGAACACGCGCACTAGTCTGATGACCCGGAGAATAGCCAAGGACATCGCCTGTTGACCGTTCCCTTGCCTTTCAGCGAGCTCCGTCCCCAAAGTGATGAAATAGGGTATAATGGCCACTATGTCAATGATGTTCATGATGTTCTTGGAGAACGTGGCTTTGCTCGGGCACGCGAAGAACCTGACGAGCAGTTCGAAAGAGAACCAGATGATGCAAAGAGTCTCGACGACAAAGAACGGGTCTGAGAAAGGACTCGTGAAGTACGGGAGAGTTCCGTTCACATGCGGGGCGACCATCTTCTCGTGTTTGTCGTCCCGAAATTCGGGTAACGTTTCGAGACAAAAGATGACGATCGATATCAAAATGACCAGCACGGAGACGATCGCAATGCCCCTGGCGGGACCCGAGCTCTCCGGGTACTCAAACAGCAACCACACCTGTCGCTGAAACTCATTGGTGGGCAAAGGACGCTCTTCCTCTTTTATAAAACCCTCGTCCTCACGGAATTTCTCCATGGCCTCCTCCCCGAGCTCATAGAAGCGTATCTCTTCGGAGAAAATGTCAATGGGCACGTTCACGGGTCTCCGTATGCGCCCCCCTGACTGATAGTAATACAAAATGGCATCGAAGCTCGGGCGATTCCTGTCAAAGAAATACTCGTTTCTGAGAGGGTCGAAGTAGCGCATTCTCTTTTTGGGGTCGCCAAGCAGGGTCTCGGGGAACTGGGCCAGGGTTTTGAGCTGCGTCTCGAATCGCAAGCCCGAGATATTGATGACAACTCTCTCGCAACACTCGTGGTCCGGCTCGTAGCGCTCGAGCGACTGGTGCCCGGGCAGCGCCGCCGACTCCTCCAGCATGTTGTCGCAAGCAACAATTGTCATGTTGTCCTGCTCGTTTTCGGTGTATCCGTGGTTCACGAGGTTGTTGCCCCGGTGCTTGCTCGAGGAAGGCGGAGGCGAGTGGAGGAGGCTAAGGTGGTCGTCCATACAGCTGTTTAGGTGGAGGGGCAGTGGAAGCCGCGCCTCCTCCACGAGCTCCTGTCAGCCACAGCCGCCCGCCGCTGCCGCGCGCGTCCTCACTCTCGAATCGCTACTTTCTCAATCCAAGTCTTCTTCCCGCCCACGGCGCGCGTACTGTGGGTTATAAACATGAGTGCTCCCGCCCACGGCGCGCGGATGCTCATCACACATCTCGACGGCGCCCAATCGGAAACCTGGCAGACATAAACATGAACCCCAGACGCGCGTCACCGATGCCCATCGTTTAGGGGAGGGGTGTGGGAACGCGCATAGGCGACAAGTGCACATCTAAAATGAAACCCCTTATTGACATTTATTGCAATTATTCATATGATAGAGCACGTGAATGAGGTTAGTGTTTGAGCAAATCAGTTTTATGCAACCTATGCTACGCAGAATGTGAATTATAAAGCAGAGCATGCTCAATCTGTTTCAAGTTTATCTCGCGCAACAGTTGTCTTTTTTTTTTTTTTTAGAACACCAACATTTCTGTGATTAACTTGAAATCTAAAGGTATAACAAAATGATAAATATGACAGTTTTGTTAATGCACTGTCCTATACTGAAAACACCTTGTTCTTAGGACCCTTTGATGCTTTTTTTTACCTAACCTAATCTGGGGTGTTCCATCTTTAATTAGCCCTTAATTCGCACCCTGCACACGCAAACCTGCTTTAAATGTTACCAATAAAAGCCCGTAAGCGCTGCATTGGTTGTCTCTGACGCGCATGCACGCGTATAGACAAAGGCGCTGACTTACATTCTGAATGTCAATGAGAGCATGTGTCCCCTCCTCCATAAGGATGAAAGGACCAGCACCAACGTCACTGTGATTGACATTTGGCGCGCAGCAGGGACTTCATCTTCATGCAAACCCTCTCCATGTTGCATAAACCCGCAATGATGCATTAGTTAATTTGGGGGAGGGTGGAGTTTGGATAGCAATTATTTGCTTGGACGTCTGACGGGTGTAAGGATGACAGCAGATCCATAAATATGTTATATGTAATTGTTTGTTCACACTTGAAACGTTGATATCGAGTTTGACGCCACAAGGAACGAGAATATCGTTCAGTATGATTATGCCGTTAGTTTTACAAAGAGCGTAACCTGAGGCAGGAACATATATCGGAGCTGTCCATAGTTCTGAAACCAGGAGATTCACCCTATAACCCTTTTCCCAAGCACAGCATCACATTGAGGGTATCTATCTATCTATCTCTATCTATCTATCTATCTATCTATCTATCTATCTATCTATCTATCTATCTATCTATCTATCTATCTATCTATCTATCTATCTATCTATCTGTCTGTCTGTCTCTCTATCTATCTATCGTCCGTCCATCCATCCATCCATCCCATCCATCCATCCATCCATCCATCCATCCATCCATCCATCCAGTGTCTGTCTATCTATCTATCTATCTATCTATCTATCTATCTATCTATCTATCTATCTATCTATCTATCTATCTATCTATCTATCTATCTATCATCTATCTGTCTGTCTGTCTGTCTGTCTGTCTGTCTGTCCGTCCGTCCGTCCGTCCGTCCGTCCGTCCGTCCGTCCGTCGTCCGTCTATCTATCGTCTATCTATCTATCGTCTGTCCATCCATCCATCCATGATCCATCCATCCATCCAGTGTCTATCATCTATCTATCTATCTATCTATCTATCTATCTATCTATCTATCTATCTATCTATCTATCTATCTATCTATCTATCTATCTATCTATCTATCTATCTATCTATCTGTCTGTCTGTCTGTCTGTCTGTCTGTCTGTCTATCTATCTATCGTCTGTCCATCCATCCATCCATCCATCCATGATCCATCCATCCAGTGTCTATCTATCTATCTATCTATCTATCTATCTATCTATCTATCTATCTATCTATCTATCTATCTATCTATCTATCTATCTATCTATCTATCTATCGTCTGTCCGTCCCTCCGTCCATCCATCCATCCATCCATCCATCCATCCATCCATCCATCCATCCATCCAGTGTCTATCAATCATCTATCTATCTATCTATCTATCTATCTATCTATCTATCTATCTATCTATCTATCTATCTATCTATCTATCTATCTATCTATCTATCTATCTATCTATCTATCTATCGTCTGTCCATCCATCCATCCATCCATCCATCCAGTGTCTATCAATCTATCTATCTATCTATCTATCTATCTATCTATCTATCTATCTATCTATCTATCTATCTATCTATCTATCTATCTATCTATCTATCTATCTATCTATCTATCTATCTACTTATCTATCTATCTATCTATCTATCTATCTATCTATCTATCTATCTATCTATCTATCTATCTATCTATCTATCTATCATCTATCTATCTATCTATCTATCTATCATCTATCAGCATGTGTCATGAACCTCCCACGGGTCCAAATGTGTCAGTATGAAAAGAGTTTTTGTTTGTTTGATTCTGTGTCTTCCTCTCGCTCACTGGACCGTTTCCCAGAATCCGCACTTCTCTGAGCACTTAGGGATTGTTCCTTTTAACACACAAAATGATTCAACAGTAGAGCACATTACCCTGGACATTTAGAAGAAAAACAGCTCCTCTTCTGCCTGCTGTCTGTAGTCTGGCTGTTTGGCTGGGTTTTTATTATATACAGCAAAACATATTGATATTTACATTTTAAAGTCCAAGGTCGAAAGATGACATCAAAACCTTTACAGGCGCATATGAAGTAGTTTTTGTCCTGTGCACTCAAAGCTGCAGGTAATGGAAAATCAGATTGATGTGAATCTGGAGCGTATTGAAAGTCCATGTGAGCCAAGAACTTATTTATATAATAGATTGTGAATTAATTTAAAATGTTTGAGCCATTTCATGCTTTATGTGCTTTGCATGTAAAACTGAAAGAACAGACTAATTGTCAAAATGTCTACTTGCAGTAATCCAATATGAAAATTGAAATATTTCAAAATGTCATCATAGCTATTTTGTATGTTTACATTGGCTTTTGTGTTTGAGTCATATCTACTTCTATTGGGTCGATTATAAGCCTTAAACATTTGCTCATGTCTTTGACTCATTCTCGTTCTTGTGATGTTTATGTGACATCCACCCTTGTTTGAGGTGAGAGAATGGGGTTTCGAGTCTAATGAGTATCTGCAGATCTGAGAAGACTTCATTAGTGCTCTTGTAATGGTTAGGTAATTGAATTGGGTTCTTCTAACTGTTCTCCAGTAACATTGCAGTGTCCTCCTACTCCTTTCGAGAGTCTCTTGTGTAAGCGCAGTTTGTCCTTGGGGTTGTTTTCAAACTCCATATTAACACATCATTATTGACGCATTTGCCAGGAAAAATGTGACACATGCTTATGGATGCGCTCACATATATAGAAATGCAAACACATGCATGCAATTGAGTGGTTGCTAGGGCACTTCTTACAGGTCTAAGTCAAAAAGAGTTCTATGATACCTCTATCATATTCTGATCTGTAGATATGTTCAGGTCCCTCTATCAATGTAAGGGATTTCCTGCTCACTTAAAGGGATAGTTAACAAAATAAAAATGAAAATTCTGTCATTTATTCATCTTCAAGTTGTTCCAAACCTGTATGAATTTCTTTTTTTCTGACAAGAAGAAAGATATTTTCACTCACAAAAGAAGATATTTTGAAGAATGTTCAGTTGATGGACCCCATTGACTTCCATAGTATGGAGAGAAAAAAAAATACAATGCAAGTCAACCTGTTTTGTTATACCCATATTCTTCAAAATATCTTATTTTGTGTTCAGCAGAACACAGAAACTCATTTTTGGAACAACTTGAGGGTGAGTAAATGATGATAGACTTTTATTTTTTTAGGGATAACTGTCCCTTTAAAAATATTATCATAACTTTCCTTTCGTGAGCCCGACACAATTTTCTTTGTAATCAAATTTTTATTGAGTTACAGAATGTTAATGTACAGAGATAGAAAGTAAAATAAAATAAAGATCACCCTGGACACTTTTTTTCTTAATTATCCTCCCACAATAAGCCACACAATTTAAAGGAATATTTCAGGTTTAATACAAGTTAAGATCACTTGATAGCACTCGTTGATTCAACTAAAATAAAATAAATAAATAAAAATGTGAAGCGTATCATTTATAAAAGCTTATTCTTTTATTATTGGAGCCGTAAAGCTGTATATAATGTTTTATATTTCAGGTTAGTAAGTAATCATGTTCACATGCATATTTTCTACATCTTATGTCTGTACTAATGTATTATTTTTACAGATTAGCCTCATTCACTTCCATTGTAATTACCTACCCTGTAACCCAGATTATTGCTTTTTAAAGAAAAGTAAAGACAGTGAAAACACTTTTTTGTGGTGATCAACATTACGTCACAAATGTTGTTGATTAAAGCTTAAACCAGAATATTCAGTAAAGGATACCAATCATTATCAATCAAAGCACAAGCATACAGGACAAGTTACACTAGAAGATTACTATCTAGGGTCAGAGGTTTTACTCAGCGATGAGCATGTGTAATAAGAAAAGCGTTGAATTTCGTGCAAGAATGCATTCACTCGACTTGCAGGCTGCGTTTGGGGGTGGAAAGAGCTCTAATGAAGACAGAAAACACAGCACATAACCTCAGGTCAGCTTATAGAGATGCGAAGGAGTGATGCTGTTTACGTGCAGCTGTTTCCCTATTGATTTGATTTGCATCATTGAAGACCATGTGAGGCATTGCGCCTGCATGCTTTATTTAAAATGGAGGAAGGATATAAACACACTTTGTTACACGCAAATGCAAGTTGCATTTGCAAGAAAACACAGGCATGTACACTCAAAAAAATGAACTAGGAAGGTTGTGCACTTTACATAATATATTTATATTTAGTTTACTTATAATAATTGTGTTTTTTGACTTTAAATGTTTTTTTCTATTAAGGTCTACGTAATTATGTCTCAACTTAACAGTACAAAATCCTAATGTGTTGCCTAAACACAAACCATTTATGTTAAGTAAAAAATTCTTACATCCAGAGGGTGGCAGTATAGTGCGACGCCAACGGCCTTTTTGCCCGAACTTAATTTGATTGTGTTCAATCTGCTTAAATATGTCAAATTTAAGTTTACTTAATCCGCTTGTGTTGGGTTTACATGATTGATTTGTGTTGCATTAACTGAAACTGGGCGGTGCTTGTTAGTTCCCAGCATGATTTGCATATGGTTGAATTAGGAGAGAATAAATGTTAAAATTAAGTGTTATTTAATGTTTTTTTGAGAAAATGAGAAAAGGGAAAGACTTGATAGTGTGTAATTATGTTTAATGTTCAATTACATTTGAATTATTAGAACCATTTAAATTACAGTGAGTTACCATTGTGGAGAAGAGTGGAGCATTTTGTTTGGCTGTGGACTAATTTTCTTATTTTAACTGTTTGGTTTAATGAGCACGTTAATCTTAGCATCTAAGATGTTAATATGTGCTACTACTAGCAAATAGCTAGCTGTAGTCTAACAATTTAATTATGTGTCACTAAAATAAATGAAATATTAATGGATGAATGAATATAAAAAAATACTCAAATTATGTCAGGAAGCCTTTAAAAAATCACTTTGAGACTACTTAAATAAAGTCGCTTAAAATGACTTAATTCCATGATGTTGAAGTTACAAGAACAAATTATGTTGAAGTTACATGAAAAATTATGTTTGTTTAACATAACCTAGTTATGTGGAACCTGTTGACGAAATAAAATTAAGTAAAGCCAACATATTGTTTTTTTGAGTGTAAAGAGCGTGTAACATCCTAGAAATGCAGCAGTCTTCCTTTTCTAAATTCATCTGGTTATTCAGGCCACGGTGCTATAAAAAAGTGCCAATCGCGTTGTGCAGAGAGAAGAGCAATGGGACAGCCACGGGGCTTTTAACATGGTTTCCACTGGCTCAACTAAATATAGATGAATCCGAGATCTTATTAACCTGCTAAATGAAGCTGTACCTCGTGCACTGTTTTAAAACAGGTTCAGATCTGTGGTGCAAAATAAAAATGCTCTCGTTTTGAAAGCATGACAAGGTTGGCAACTGAATGTTTGCAGCTTCAATTCTCTTTGAGCATTATGGCATTACACATTGAACAGATATCTGTAAGATTCATGCGCAAGCACATTTTTAAAAGGTCAGAACATATAATGCAACAAACCTCATTGTTAAGCGATGAAGGTTTTATATGAGCATTTGGTGAGATGAAATAGCCATGTGTTTTGCCTAAGGACTGTTATCTGTAGTGCTTTTTTTTAATTATCTGAGTTGCATGCCATAAAAATGTGGCCAAATTGCATTGCTGAATTCAAGCTTTCGTACTTGTTTTTGAATGTTGTGCTGTTCCTGATTTTACATTCAAGTAATATATTGCAGAAGTTGGTTGGGGGGTTTTCTTTACATAGTTTTTGAAGGCTGTTGAATAATGCTTAATAAGTTGAATAATGACTGTTTACTTTTGTCTTTTTAGAGCTGCTCTACAGCAGAATTGAATTCTGTTTGCATCATTGAATCATTATTTTCCTGGTATCACTATAAAGCTGCTTTGAAACAATCTGTCTTGTATAAATCGCTGTAGAAATAAAGGTGACTTGACTTGGCAGCTTGTCTTGCTTTGTCTGATGCAGATTTGGATTACTGAAATCCATCATCACTGAGGCCTATACCAGTAGTCTTTTAAACATCAATTACTTCTTCTGAGATATGGGAAATATTTTACCCTAAAATCTAATCAATTAAATAAGATTTAATTTTGCTTAACAAACATGAAGCCTAATATTGACATTATTGTCATACAAATTCAGCCCCATTCTGCCCTAGTGAAAAATAAATATAGCAAAATGTATTTGAAATACATGTATTTTATGCTAAGTATACTACAAATACATTAGTATGTTAGTAATATAAAACCCTGCAATTGTACTCCATTGATCTGTGTTTCTGCTTCCCTGGATTCCCATCTCCTCCATCACCTCTCCCTCTCCTTCGTCTGTTCAGCTCCTATAAAGATAAGATATATTATCATCATCATCATCATCAACATCTTCAGCTATAATCAAGTTGTGTGTGTTGCAACTAACCTGTTTGGACTGTTTCATTCCTCATCCACTCTGGTTGTTGTGATTTTCTACATTTGCCATCTCATTTCACCCTGTTGATTCTGTTTCATCATTTTACTCACCGTTCTCCTGAGTCTGTATTCCGTTACCAACTATCCTTACTAATAGTGATGTCAAAAAACATTTTAGGCTTAATATTAAGAAATGTGCATTATGCAGTAAAGAAGTCTTCCAAATACATGTAAAGGATAATTCCGGTATTTAGCACTTTGAGTCTATTTTCTAGTGTGTTTTGGATGAACTAGAGTGGTGGACACAGAAATGTTGACGATGGGTCCTGTCTCGACTTTTTGACTCTTTTAGAATCGCCTCTGAGCGCTTCAGAGTGGCTGTCTATGGGCATGCACAAACATGTGCTTAAAACAACCCTTAACGTTCGTTTTCAAAACTGTGCAACTCACCGAGTGGTTAGTGGTGTTCGTTGATGAATAAAAACAAATATATCGGCGCAATGTATGATTTCAATCCGTGTTATTTGTTATAGTGGAAAAAAATTTCAGATACCTCACAACCGCGTATAAACTTCCACTCGATACAAAATGCCAAATAAAACATGACAGAAACTGTATTTCGCTACGCTACTTGTTTTGGAACATCAACGAATATGTCACAGTTTACTTCATAATAATATAATAATATTATATTATATTATAATAATATTATAATATATCACAGTTTACTTCATTTTGCTCTCCTCACTTACATAAATGAACGATATTGTCCTGTACCCACTAGTAAAAAAATATTACAAATGATATCTGGTGTCTGAATAATTTTTGGTTTGACTGTATATATATACATTCCCTCCCCATGCAGTTTCCTGTGCGTCTTTCTCCAAAGACCTTCTGTGTATCCTGACAGAATACCAGACCCAACAGAACAGACAACAACAACCATAAGCGCCTTTTCCTTCAACCCAGCTACTCTGCTACTTTCCATGACACAAGCTGGCCGCCCGATTGAAGATATGTGGAGGAGTTCCTTGAGCTCGCCTACTTGGTGCCATAGAATGATGACATGAAGACGGTCTGGAGTGGATTGGAAACTGGCACGATATATAGATTATGTGCTGAGGTTCAGTGGTTCATCCCTCACTGTTGGTGAGGTTGAAGAAGAGAGCTCCACTCAATCGCTGTAACCCCAGTCCAGTCCAGCCAGAGGTCATTTTGGCGGAGAGGATTGTAAAAATTCCATCATATTGTCAGGGTTCTGTCACTTCTGTCTAGTCTATTTCTTGGTTTTGTGACAGAGCCCTGACACTCCCGTTTTGTCTTGTACTGTGTAGCACACAGCTTGTGTTTAACACTAGCTGTGTGTTTTTATGTTGTAATGATTTGTGTGAACACATGTATGATCAATATCCCGCCAAATGTATTGCGGCCACGGATTAAAATATAATAAGCGTGAATCAAAAAATAACAAACATGAATAAAAACTTTAAACATATTAAAAATATTTTTCACAAAACTTAAACTTGTTCATGTTTTCTTTAAAACTATGTTTTCCTTGGTTTTATTACTCTGTAATTTGCGCTCTCTTTCATTTTCTGCTCATAATTTATTTTTTTGCTTGTGCTGTTTTTCTATTCGCTCTTCTTTCCAATCTTCTGCGCTTGCTCTTCCAAATGTTGCAGTTCGAGTTTCATGTAAATTAGGGCGGGCTTAAGCGTCACTATTGGTCCACTAGTTCTAGATTGACAGCTCCTCCTCTAGCCAATCAAGCTCCAGCCCCTGAGCGCAGTCCAGTGTCGGCTCCAGCCTCTGAGCCAAGTCCAGTGTCGGGTCAGCCCCTGAGCCCACTCCAAAGTCCGCTCCAGTGCATGAGCCTGCTCCAGTGTCGGGTCCAGCCCCTGAGCCCACTCCAAAGTCCGCTCCAGTGCATGAGCCTGCTCCAGTGTCGGCTCCAGCCCCTGAGCACAGTCCACTGTCAGCTCCAGCGCTTGAGCCAAGTCCAGTGTCCGGTCCAGCCCCTGAGCCCATTCCAGAGTCCACTCAAGCCCCTAAGCACCGTCCAGTGTCGGCTCCAGCCCCTGAGATCTGTCTAGTGTCCGCTCCAGCCCCTGACATCTGTCCACTGTCCGCTCAAGCCCATGAGTGCAGTCCAGTGTCGGCTTCAGCCCCCGAGCGCAGTCCAGTGTCGCTCCAGCCCCTGAGCGCAGTCCAGTGTCGCTCCAGCCCCTGAGCGCAGTCCAGTGTCGCTCCAGCCCCTGAGCGCAGTCCAGTGTCGCTCCAGCCCATGAGCACAGTCCAGTGTCTGCTCCAGCCCATGAGCACAGTCCAGTGTCAGCTCCAGCCCATGAGCACAGTCCAGTGTCTGCTCCAGCCCATGAGCACAGTCCAGTGTCAGCTCCAGCCCCTGAGCGCAGTCCAGTGTCGCTCCAGCCCCTGAGCACAGTCCAGTGTCGCTCCAGCCCATGAGCACAGTCCAGTGTCTGCTCCAGCCCATGAGCACAGTCCAGTGTCTGCTCCAGCCCATGAGCACAGTCCAGTGTCGCTCCAGCCCCTGAGCGCAGTCCAGTGTCGCTCCAGCCCATGAGCACAGTCCAGTGTCTGCTCCAGCCCATGAGCACAGTCCAGTGTCTGCTCCAGCCCATGAGCACAGTCCAGTGTCAGCTCCAGCCCATGAGCACAGTCCAGTGTCTGCTCCAGCCCATGAGCACAGTCCAGTGTCAGCTCCAGCCCCTGAGCACTGTCCAGTGTCAGCTCCAGCCCCTGAGCGCAGTCCAGTGTCGGCTCCAGCCCCTGAGCGCAGTCCAGTTTCAGCTCCAGCCCCTGAGCGCAGTCCAGTGTTTGCTCCAGCCCATGAGCACAGTCCAGTGTCTGCTCCAGCCCATGAGCACAGTCCAGTGTCAGCTCCAGCCCCTGAGCACTGTCCAGTGTCAGCTCCAGCCCCTGAGCGCAGTCCAGTGTTTGCTCCAGCCCCTGAGCGCAGTCCAGTGTCGGCTCCAGCCCCTGAATGCAGTCCAGTGTCGCTCCAGCCCATGAGCACAGTCCAGTGTCGACTCCAGCTCCTGAGCACAGTCTAGTGTCCGCTCCAGCCCCTGAGATCTGTCTAGTGTCCGCTCCGGCCCCTGAGATCTGTCTAGTGTCCGCTCCAGCCCCTAAGCACTGTCCAGTGTCCGCTCCAGCCCCTGAGCGCAGTCCAGTGTCGACCCCAGCTCCTGAGCACAGTCTAGTGTCCGGCACCTCCCTGGCTCCCTGAATGGCCTGCACCTCGCTGACTCCCTGTATCGCCGGTCCAACCCTGGAGGCTGCCCATCCTACTGGCACCACCCTGGTCCCTTGCTCCCTACCACCATCCTGTCTGACAACAGGGCACCCGCCCTCCCTCCCTTCCTCCCTTTGTGGATTCGGTTTGGCGTAAGGTCACACCTTCTCCAAAGACCTTATGTGTATCCTGACACATTTAAAATATATTAACTTTAATTATAGCATGGTCTATCTGAATACTTGATTCAGATTGGCTGGAGGGTGTGCAATAAAACCATTTATTGCACAGGTAGTTCCAACTCAGTTTAATCACAGTTCTATATTAATGCGCTTTTTTCATTGAAGCACGTACAAACACATACATCACTCGCACACAATGTGCTGCACCTGCACCACACAAAAACATTCAGGATAATAATTATGATTAATAAAATAGCTTCACTTCTGAATCGCTACATAATATTTCTCAGCAAAGAGGGGGTTACATCACTATTTTTATTAAACTCACAGCTTCATTGTTAATAGAGAGAGAGATGCTGAACAGACGGACACAGGTACGAAACTCTCATCTCTCTCTCGATAATTCATTCAAATAAATGTAATCTTACGCACTACTTTATCTCTGTGTCTGATTCAAAGCAGACAGAATGCTAGATCTAACAAGTCGTAACTGACAAAAATAAGTCAATTTTACCCTTCCGGTCAAATATTGCGCAGCAAACATCAATAACCGCTTTTAATTCTTTAAAGCATGACAAAAGATTACTAAGTTACAAAATTACTTAAGTGTACTCAAGTGTTTAGTGTTAAGCAAGAGAACTCTCTTTAAGTAAACTTAAATGGACTTTTATTTCATTGATATTATATTATCCGCAAGTACAGTTTCTAAAAAAGTTTTTTTAAAGTACACTACAAGTGCACATTAAGTATAAGCACACTTTTTCACAAGGTGAAAGTCTTGTTGAAAACGCTGTTCGACCAATCACATTTGATGACTGCTGTATTATAAGGCTATTTAGTATTAATATTCACAATTTTTTTTTTCATGTATGCCACTAAGTTTCATGAGTCATCTCATTAATAAAGAAAAAGAAAACAGATTGCTTGTGTTCCCGAAAAGTACAGCTCGAATTAAATGACAAAATAGCTGAGACAGGCTATATTGGACTGAATGAGAAATTACATGTACATTTGTTTGTTTGTTTTAAAAACAAATTTAAATATAGCTGCGAGCAGCGATTGCGGGCCCAAGCCGGTGGCACCGCAACCCTGGTGCACCAGGGTGGCGGTACCGTCGGCTTTGGCCCTTCATCGCTGCTCGCAGCTATATTTATATATATATATATATATATATATATATATATATATATATATATATATATATATATATATATATATATAAAGCCAGTGGCACCGCCAGCCTGGTGCCTTTAGCGTTATTGTGCACGACGTGACACAAAATATCTGCTCGCTATCTGCCGAACCGCTCTGGTAGTTCCGCTTCAGCACTGATGATGTTGTAGAATTAGTGCGCTCTGGTTGGTCTGGATTATTGGGGATTTTTTAATTTATGCAGAAATAAGTTATTTATAATACAGATAGAGAATAAAGTTAGTGTTGATTAAAATGAAAGAAAACAATTATATTGATCTGAAATATAGCACATTAATTTTAAATTTATTTAGGTTCAATTACCAAACATACAATCTTAATTTAATTTAAAGCAAACAATAATTTAAAATATATGGGTTGTATGCACATAAAAAAAAGAAGATATATCCAAAAAAGACAAGGCCTTAAAGCAGTGGTTCTCAATCTTGGTCCTATGGGTGCCACTGCTCTGCACATTTTATATGTCTCCTTTATCTGACACACCCACTTCAGTTAATAAAGCTCTTTCCTAACGAGCTGATGATCTGAATCAGGTGTGTTAAATGAGGGAGACATACAAACTATGCAGAGCAGTGGCTCCCTAGGACCAGGATTGAGATCCACTGCCTTAAAGGGTTAAACTCTTTTCACTGTAACAGACACACTCTCTCTCACACACACACACACACACACACACACACACACACACACACACACACACACACACACACACACACACACACACACACACACACACACACACACACACACACACACACACACACACACACACACACACACACACACACACACACACACACACACACGTCAAGTCACTTACATTTTAGATGCAATATTGACGGTTTTTCTGTTTCAGCAGCGAAAATAGTTAAACAAAGATCACAGCAGAACCATTGCGCATCTGTGCCGATAGACGATATCATAGTTAAGCCAGAATCGCGACCCCCCCCCCCCCCATGTTTCCATGGTGACGCGTCATGCTTGGCACGTGATTCACCACAGCCAAAATAGCGCTGTGTGACATGTAACGTTAGCGCTTTTATTTATAAATATTAACAAACCTGGTTACCATGTCATCAACTATCTTCTATTCTTATTCTCAAATGTGTGTAAGTGAGTTTGTTTTGTCGTTTAAAAAACAGTTTCTCCCGAAATACATGGCCGGTGAACTGGGAGAAGAATAGAGTTAACTTTATAGTTCCTTACACTGTGTGTCTGATATGAACAGTGTTGGGAGTAACGCGTTACAAAAGTAATGCATTACAGTAACATATTACTTTTTGCTGTAACGCAGTAGTGTAAGGCATTACTAATCAATTTTCAGTAATATTTTACTCGGTACATGTTCAGTAAGGCTTGCGTTACAAGTTACAACAGACTTTTAGTTTTAATTGTAAAAAAAAAAAATAATAATAATACACAGCAAGACCGCGAGACATTAATGAGTGAAAAATGAAAGTAGGCTAAATTACCTGTTCGTGGTCAGTCGATACCGCGTGTGGTGTCCAAGTCTGTTAATAAAAACTATATGGCAGCGTCTGATATTTGTATAGCGATTTATTTCTTACAGGAGTGCCGTGAGGTATGATCTCGGCCTCTGTGCTCGCGCTGGCCAGTGGAAAAGCGGCTAAAGCCTTAATGGTGAAGATGGCATGAAGAAGACTGTACATTCGCGAGATGGACGTATGCCTATTAGGCTATTCGTTCTGTGTTTTCTCTCTAAACAGTTAGGCTATGTTTATGTGGTATTTTTCATGTTTTCATCAGGTAATCATGTTTTTGATGCGGTGGTGACGCGTTCATTTAAGCGGCGCTGCCGATAAAGCACCTAAAATCTGTCACAAAGAACCGGCAAAAGCAATGATTATGAATATGTCAAATATAACAAGGAGACATTTTAATTGTTTTTTAATAGTCAAGGCGAAGTTGACGATGCTGACTCGCGATCTTCGCAGTAGGCTAGTACCAGAGAGAAATGCACAATTAATTTCATAAGCAGAGAGCAGTCTGTTCTCTTTCGTTTTGAATTGTTCTGTTTTACACATAGACATTTCAACATAGATATATTTTTCAGGTCAGTGAATAGACTACCTTATACACTGAGTTTTGGTTCATTTATGAGTGAATTGTCCTCCGTGTCTTGATTATTTATAATTGTCTGCTATATTTAGCCTACTTCTCATTTATAAAATCCAGGCAAAATTAAGATACAATTAATACAAAACGAAATTCACTTTAAAGAAAGGCTTTGTGTCTTCTGTGTAAGGTCTTTGTGAAAGTTTTAAAGCAGTATTTTAGTGCCGCTTCAGAGCGCTCGCGTCCGTAACGGAGAACTGTCACGTCTGTAACATTGTTTTTTCCTCATAAATGCGAACACGAAAAATAAAATAAAATAAATATTTTATGTTCTGTGGAGAGCCAACCCTTCTTCATCCGATTTGCGCTGTGTAGGCTAATTCACAAAATTACAACAACAAAAATCGTTGCCTCCTAAAAGTTAAAGATTTTTTTTTGTCATGCATGACTGTCTATTTCCCTAATATTAAAATTAAAACGCATGTGTAGACTGATATTTTTCTAATGTCTGGACTCCTTTCAGGGAGGAGCCTATGGATAAACAGACGTTTCAATATTTTGGTATTAATGCATTTTCTGAGAATTTATTTTTTAAGTTTTGACAGCAAATGCCATGTCCATAACGCTGGAATTCCCAAATTTTAAATAATTTATTCTTAAGTGTTTTGTGGTGTAGGTCTACGTATTTTATAATGTTAAGTTAACTTCAAATAATACTAATAGTAATTTAAAGATGTGGTAGCATTGGATCTGGACGGTATGGATAACGCTGGGAGTTGGAAGTGGTGTGTCGCGATTCTGCAGGTTTGTGGATCTGAGTGTTGCGATTTCGGTTTCAAATCGCATATCGTTAAAGCCCTAGTCATTTTAGAATGTTAAGTTCTACTTCTGTATAGTTATTTTGGTGAAAGTAACTCAAAAGTAATACAGGAGTAATGTAACGCATTACAATTCTGAGACAGTAATATTGTAAGGTAATGAATTACTTTTAAATAACAGTAACATGTAATATATAATGTATTCCAGTTTGGAAGTAACTTGCACAACACTGGATATGAATAAAATCCGTCGGCAAATATATTTGAATGGGTTGTTATTGCTGCTTCCATAGACACCATTGTGTATTTTACAAACTATAAATGTATTGTTTTGCTATAAATTATATGCATTTAAATGTCTGAAACCTAAAATAAACATTATGTGGTTAAAAACACTGAATAGTTGTGATATAATATGACAAGCACTGAACGCGTCTGTCTCTGGCTCAGCGCCAGCCACAGCGCGAAAGCACAGTCTGGATCTGGCTGCTCTGTCACGTGTACATTGTACATCATGTACATTCGCTCCTAGTGGTCAGCTGCTGCAGACTCAGAGCGTGCCGAAATCAAAATGGCTGATGAGATGTAGAGGAAAATATCTCCGCGTTGTGCCTACGCCCCTTAGCTGTTCTAAATCCACTGTAAAACACGGCTTTGCGGGGCTTATTGCTTAAGTGAAAAATTAAAACGTTAGCCCCGCCCCTCCTCCGATATCATCGTCCATCGCGATGTTTCACTGTACACATCGTCTGATGCCAAATTGGTAGACATCGCAAACCCTAGATTCAATGACCAATCCATACCTGTCTCATTCATGAATGACTCAGTCGTTCGAACGAATCGTTTAAACGAATGAATCAATGACTCGCTCATTAAGACGGTAGCCTGGCGACACCTAGTGACGGTTCAGTGTTATGTTTAAAAGTATCATTCTTTCCAACGATTTTTAATTGACTCATATTTAAAACAATCTCATAACATCTTTTAATGCATTGTTATTTTTCAATGTAAATGATGTAATTTGATCAGCCCTACCTAGGGTAACAGCCATATAGTATCTTATTATTCTAAATAATTGAATTTATTGATCAAATTTACAAATTAAAATGAAAGATGAAGCATACATTTAATAAGACTGGACTAGGGGTGCCTTGCAGATATTACAATTATGCACTTTTAAATATACCATTGCCACCCACCGTCAATTTGGTGTGTGTGTGTGTGTGTGTGTGTGTGTGTGTGTGTGTGTGTGTGTGTGTGTGTGTGTGTGTATGTGTGTGGGTTGGTTTGTGTGGGTTGGTTTATGTGATTTATGAGGACACAAATTTGTATAATGACGTGTATTACACTGGTATTACAACTTATGGGTGGTTTATGAGGACATTTCAAAAGTCCTCATAAATCAAATGGCTTGAAAAACATAAAAAACAATGTTTTATTAAAAAAATTAAATGCAGCATGTCTGTTATATGCCTTTACTTTATTAAAAAAACGTATTTAAAAAATACAAGGCTTAAGACATTTATTTCCTTTTTTAATGAAGGCCAAACCACACAGCAGTGAAATGGTTAATCTAGCCCCACTCCCCCTCCCCTCCCCACACTCACAGACACACACACACAGAGAGCAGGCACATAGCCCCACTCCCCCTCCCCCTCCCCACACTCACAGACACACACACACAGAGAGCAGTCACAGAGACGTAGGCTCAGAGAGAAATGACCATATTCAAACCAAAATATCTGACTTCCTCTTGGTTATTGCTAATGACTGTAAATTAGAAAGTTGTCTGGCTGGAGGAGAACTATATAAATACAGATTTTTGTAACTCTAGATGAAACTAACCCGCCCACTTTTGTCAAAAGGTGGCGCTACTGAGTCCCTGCACCACGCCCATTTCTGAAACTATGCACATGTCACCTGGCTAATAAATATGATCTGTCTGTCGAGTTTCATGCAATTTTAAGCAATTTCAGGCATGCTAAGAGTCTCAAAAGCATCCAAAAAGAATATTAAAGTTTGATGGATTGCCACAGCAACAGTTTCAAAGATATCAAGAATCCATTCACAGGTCTTCATCTGCCGTGTATTTACATTATACAGATGAAGTTTGAAGCAAATCGGGTAAAAATAAGAGGGTGATTTCAAAGCATTTTGAAAGTGACACACTTCCTGCTGCCAGTTGGTGGCGCTATAACTTTGACTCACAATAGTCACATCCATGTGATCGGGCTCTTACAACGAACACACTGCTGAAGTTTCATCAAGATTAGTTAATGTATGCCGTAGTTATGACACACTTCCCGTTTCACGTTTCTCGCCATAATTTCGTTTCCTCGCCACGCCCAAACCGTTCGAGATATCAAAAATCCCCTCGCAAACTTTCATCCTCAATGTCTTGACTTCACGCTGACCGAGTTTCGTGCCGTGTGTTTGAATTCTCTAGGAGGAGTGTTTCACATTCCTTTGCATGCGTTTTCCAAACAAGCCTAAATAGCCGACTTCCTGTTGGGCTGGGGTAAAAAGTTAGAGTGCGAAGTATATATGAAACGATGAGATCTACATGTGTACCGAGTTTCATATTATTACATGCAAGCGTGTTTGATTTATGGACCATGTTTTCCGACCCCGTTCCAGGGGGCGCTGTCGAGCCCCCCTGCCACGCCCGGGTACCATCTTCAGCCCGGCCCTGATGGCCGCGGGTTCTGACATGTGTGCAAAGTTTCAGGAGTTTTTGAGCATGTTAAGGCCTCCAAAAGTGTCCAAAAGGTAGTAAAAAAATAATTAAAGAAGAAGAAGAAGAAGAAATATAGCTGCGAGCAGCGATACGGGCCCAAGCCGGTGGCACCGCAACCTGGTGCACCAGGTGGCGGTACCGTCGGCTTTGGCCCTTCATCGCTGCTCGCAAGCTATAATTTAATATATATATATATATATATCTATAGTATATTATAATATATATATATATATATATATATATATTATATATATATATATATATATATATAAAGCCAGTGGCACCGCCAGCCTGGTGCCTTTAGCGTTATTGTGCACGACGTGACACAAAATATCTGCTCGCTATCTGCCGAACCGCTCTGGTAGTTCCGCTTCAGCACTGATGATGTTGTAGAATTAGTGCGCTCTGGTTGGTCTGGATTATTGGGGATTTTTTAATTTATGCAGAAATAAGTTATTTATAATACAGATAGAGAATAAAGTTAGTGTTGATTAAAATGAAAGAAAACAATTATATTGATCTGAAATATAGCACATTAATTGTAAATTTATTTAGGTTCAATTACCAAACATACAATCTTAATTTAATTTAAAGCAAACAATACATTTAAAATATATGGGTTGTATGCACATAAAAAAAAAAGAAGATATATCCAAAAAAGACAAGGCCTTAAAGCAGTGGTTCTCAATCTTGGTCCTATGGGTGCCACTGCTCTGCACATTTTATATGTCTCCTTTATCTGACACACCCACTTCAGTTAATAAAGCTCTTTCCTAACGAGCTGATGATCTGAATCAGGTGTGTTAAATGAGGGAGACATACAAACTATGCAGAGCAGTGGCTCCCTATAGGACCAGGATTGAGATCCACTGCCTTAAAGGGTTAAACTCTTTTCACTGTAACAGACACACTCCTCTCTCACACACACACACACACACACCACACACACACACACACACACACACACACACACACACACACCACACGTCAAGTCACTTACATTTTAGATGCAATATTGACGGTTTTTCTGTTTCAGCAGCGAAAATAGTTAAACAAAGATCACAGCAGAACCATTGCTCATCTCACAGCAACATGTTTTCTCATTACTGAATGATTCAGCATTTTGGACAAATTGGTTTACTCAAGATTCAATTAGGTTGTGCCGATAGACGATATCATAGTTAAGCCAGCATCGCGACCCCCCCCCCCCCCCATGTTTCCATGGTGACGCGTCATGCTTGGCACGTGATTCACCACAGCCAAAATAGCGCTGTATGACATGTAACGTTAGCGCTTTTATTTATAAATATTAACAAACCTGGTTACCATGTCATCAACTATCTTCTATTCTGATTCTCAAATGTGTGTAAGTGAGTTTGTTTTGTCGTTTAAAAAACAGTTTCTCCCGAAATACATGGCCGGTGAACTGGGAGAAGAATAGAGTTAACTTTATAGTTCCTTACACTGTGTGTCTGATATGAATAAAATCCGTCGGCAAATATATTTGAATGGGTTGTTATTGCTGCTTCCATAGACACCATTGTGTATTTTACAAACTATAAATGTATTGTTTTGCTATAAATTATATGCATTTAAATGTCTGAAACCTAAAATAAACATTATGTGGTTAAAAACACTGAATAGTTGTGATATAATATGACAAGCACTGAACGCGTCTGTCTCTGGCTCAGCGCCAGCCACAGCGCGAAAGCACAGTCTGGATCTGGCTGCTCTGTCACGTGTACATTGTACATCATGTACATTCGCTCCTAGTGGTCAGCTGCTGCAGACTCAGAGCGTGCCGAAATCAAAATGGCTGATGAGATGTAGAGGAAAATATCTCCGCGTTGTGCCTATGCCCCTTAGCTGTTCTAAATCCACTGTAAAACACGGCTTTGCGGGGCTTATTGCTTAAGTGAAAAATTAAAACGTTAGCCCCGCCCCTCCTCCCGATATCATCGTCCATCGCGATGTTTCACTGTACACATCGTCTGATGCCAAATTGGTAGACATCGCAAACCCTAGATTCAATGACCAATCCATACCTGTCTCATTCATGAATGACTCAGTCGTTCGAACGAATCGTTTGAACGAATGAATCAATGACTCGCTCATTAAGACGGTAGCCTGGCGACACCTAGTGACGGTTCAGTGTTATGTTTAAAAGTATCATTCTTTCCAACGATTTTTAATTGACTCATATTTAAAACAATCTCATAACATCTTTTAATGCATTGTTATTTTTCAATGTAAATGATGTAATTTGATCAGCCCTACCTAGGGTAACAGCCATATAGTATCTTATTATTCTAAATAATTGAATTTATTGATCAAATTTACAAATTAAAATGAAAGATGAAGCATACATTTAATAAGACTGGACTAGGGGTGCCTTGCAGATATTACAATTATGCACTTTTAAATATACCATTGCCACCCACCGTCAATTTGGTGTGTGTGTGTGTGTGTGTGTGTGTGTGTGTGTGTGTATGTGTGTGGGTTGGTTTGTGTGGGTTGGTTTATGTGATTTATGAGGACACAAATTTGTATAATGACGTGTATTACACTGGTATTACAACTTATGGGTGGTTTATGAGGACATTTCAAAAGTCCTCATAAATCAAATGGCTTGAAAAACATAAAAAACAATGTTTTATTAAAAAAATTTAAATGCAGCATGTCTGTTATATGCCTTTACTTTATTAAAAAAACGTATTTAAAAAATACAAGGCTTAAGACATTTATTTCCTTTTTTGGAAAGTTTTTGGAAAGTTAATCTAGCCCCACTCCCCCTCCCCTCCCCACACTCACAGACACACACACACAGAGAGCAGGCACATAGCCCCACTCCCCCTCCCCCTCCCCACACTCACAGACACACACACACAGAGAGCAGTCACAGAGACGTAGGCTCAGAGAGAAATGACCATATTCAAACCAAAATATCTGACTTCCTCTTGGTTATTGCTAATGACTGTAAATTAGAAAGTTGTCTGGCTGGAGGAGAACTATATAAATACAGATTTTTGTAACTCTAGATGAAACTAACCCGCCCACTTTTGTCAAAAGGTGGCGCTACTGAGTCCCTGCACCACGCCCATTTCTGAAACTATGCACATGTCACCTGGCTAATAAATATGATCTGTCTGTCGAGTTTCATGCAATTTTAAGCAATTTCAGGCATGCTAAGAGTCTCAAAAGCATCCAAAAAGAATATTAAAGTTTGATGGATTGCCACAGCAACAGTTTCAAAGATATCAAGAATCCATTCACAGGTCTTCATCTGCCGTGTATTTACATTATACAGATGAAGTTTGAAGCAAATCGGGTAAAAATAAGAGGGTGATTTCAAAGCATTTTGAAAGTGACACACTTCCTGCTGCCAGTTGGTGGCGCTATAACTTTGACTCACAATAGTCACATCCATGTGATCGGGCTCTTACAACGAACACACTGCTGAAGTTTCATCAAGATTAGTTAATGTATGCCGTAGTTATGACACACTTCCCGTTTCACGTTTCTCGCCATAATTTCGTTTCCTCGCCACGCCCAAACCGTTCGAGATATCAAAAATCCCTCGCAAACTTTCATCCTCAATGTCTTGACTTCACGCTGACCGAGTTTCGTGCCGTGTGTTTGAATTCTCTAGGAGGAGTGTTTCACATTCCTTTGCATGCGTTTTCCAAACAAGCCTAAATACCCGACTTCCTGTTGGGCTGGGGTAAAAAGTTAGAGTGCGAAGTATATATGAAACGATGAGATCTACATGTGTACCGAGTTTCATATTATTACATGCAAGCGTGTTTGATTTATGGACCATGTTTTCCGACCCCGTTCCAGGGGGCGCTGTCGAGCCCCCCTGCCACGCCCGGGTACCATCTTCAGCCCGGCCCTGATGGCCGCAGGTTCTGACATGTGTGCAAAGTTTCAGGAGTTTTTGAGCATGTTAAGGCCTCCAAAAGTGTCCAAAAGGTAGTAAAAAAATAATTAGAAGAAGAAGAAGAAGAAGAAGAAATATAGCTGCGAGCAGCGATTACGGGCCCAAGCCGGTGGCACCGCAACCCTGGTGCACCAGGGTGGCGGTACCGTCGGCTTTGGCCCTTCATCGCTGCTCGCAGCTATATTTATATATATATATATTATATATATATATATATATATATATATATATATATATATATATATATATATATATATATATAAAGCCAGTGGCACCGCCAGCCTGGTGCCTTTAGCGTTATTGTGCACGACGTGACACAAAATATCTGCTCGCTATCTGCCGAACCGCTCTGGTAGTTCCGCTTCAGCACTGATGATGTTGTAGAATTAGTGCGCTCTGGTTGGTCTGGATTATTGGGGATTTTTTAATTTATGCAGAAATAAGTTATTTATAATACAGATAGAGAATAAAGTTAGTGTTGATTAAAATGAAAGAAAACAATTATATTGATCTGAAATATAGCACATTAATTGTAAATTTATTTAGGTTCAATTACCAAACATACAATCTTAATTTAATTTAAAGCAAACAATACATTTAAAATATATGGGTTGTATGCACATAAAAAAAAAAGAAGATATATCCAAAAAAGACAAGGCCTTAAAGCAGTGGTTCTCAATCTTGGTCCTATGGGTGCCACTGCTCTGCACATTTTATATGTCTCCTTTATCTGACACACCCACTTCAGTTAATAAAGCTCTTTCCTAACGAGCTGATGATCTGAATCAGGTGTGTTAAATGAGGGAGACATACAAACTATGCAGAGCAGTGGCTCCCTATAGGACCAGGATTGAGATCCACTGCCTTAAAGGGTTAAACTCTTTTCACTGTAACAGACACACTCTCTCTCACACACACACAACACACACACACACACACACACACACACACACACACACACACACACACCACACACACACACACACACACACACACACACACACACAACACAAATTACTTTAGATGCAATATTGACGGTTTTCTGTTTCAGCAGCGAAAATAGTTTAAACAAAGATCCACAGGTTTTTCATGATATCAGCATTGCAATGTTACAAAGATCTACAGCGAACATGTTAAGCACATTTTCTCATTACTGAATGATTCAGCATTTTGGACAAATTGGTTTACTCAAAGATTCAATTAGGGTTGTGCCGATAGACGATATCATAGTTAAGCCAGCATCGCGACCCCCCCCCCCCCCATGTTTCCATGGTGACGCGTCATGCTTGGCACGTGATTCACCACAGCCAAAATAGCGCTGTATGACATGTAACGTTAGCGCTTTTATTTATAAATATTAACAAACCTGGTTACCATGTCATCAACTATCTTCTATTCTGATTCTCAAATGTGTGTAAGTGAGTTTGTTTTGTCGTTTAAAAAACAGTTTCTCCCGAAATACATGGCCGGTGAACTGGGAGAAGAATAGAGTTAACTTTATAGTTCCTTACACTGTGTGTCTGATATGAATAAAATCCGTCGGCAAATATATTTGAATGGGTTGTTATTGCTGCTTCCATAGACACCATTGTGTATTTTACAAACTATAAATGTATTGTTTTGCTATAAATTATATGCATTTAAATGTCTGAAACCTAAAATAAACATTATGTGGTTAAAAACACTGAATAGTTGTGATATAATATGACAAGCACTGAACGCGTCTGTCTCTGGCTCAGCGCCAGCCACAGCGCGAAAGCACAGTCTGGATCTGGCTGCTCTGTCACGTGTACATTGTACATCATGTACATTCGCTCCTAGTGGTCAGCTGCTGCAGACTCAGAGCGTGCCGAAATCAAAATGGCTGATGAGATGTAGAGGAAAATATCTCCGCGTTGTGCCTATGCCCCTTAGCTGTTCTAAATCCACTGTAAAACACGGCTTTGCGGGGCTTATTGCTTAAGTGAAAAATTAAAACGTTAGCCCCGCCCCTCCTCCCGATATCATCGTCCATCGCGATGTTTCACTGTACACATCGTCTGATGCCAAATTGGTAGACATCGCAAACCCTAGATTCAATGACCAATCCATACCTGTCTCATTCATGAATGACTCAGTCGTTCGAACGAATCGTTTGAACGAATGAATCAATGACTCGCTCATTAAGACGGTAGCCTGGCGACACCTAGTGACGGTTCAGTGTTATGTTTAAAAGTATCATTCTTTCCAACGATTTTTAATTGACTCATATTTAAAACAATCTCATAACATCTTTTAATGCATTGTTATTTTTCAATGTAAATGATGTAATTTGATCAGCCCTACCTAGGGTAACAGCCATATAGTATCTTATTATTCTAAATAATTGAATTTATTGATCAAATTTACAAATTAAAATGAAAGATGAAGCATACATTTAATAAGACTGGACTAGGGGTGCCTTGCAGATATTACAATTATGCACTTTTAAATATACCATTGCCACCCACCGTCAATTTGGTTGTGTGTGTGTGTGTGTGTGTGTGTGTGTGTGTGTGTGTGTATGTGTGTGGGTTGGTTTGTGTGGGTTGGTTTATGTGATTTATGAGGACACAAATTTGTATAATGACGTGTATTACACTGGTATTACAACTTATGGGTGGTTTATGAGGACATTTCAAAAGTCCTCATAAATCAAATGGCTTGAAAAACATAAAAAACAATGTTTTATTAAAAAAATTTAAATGCAGCATGTCTGTTATATGCCTTTACTTTATTAAAAAAACGTATTTAAAAAATACAAGGCTTAAGACATTTATTTCCTTTTTTGGAAAGTTTTTGGAAAGTTAATCTAGCCCCACTCCCCCTCCCCTCCCCACACTCACAGACACACACACACAGAGAGCAGGCACATAGCCCCACTCCCCCTCCCCCTCCCCACACTCACAGACACACACACACAGAGAGCAGTCACAGAGACGTAGGCTCAGAGAGAAATGACCATATTCAAACCAAAATATCTGACTTCCTCTTGGTTATTGCTAATGACTGTAAATTAGAAAGTTGTCTGGCTGGAGGAGAACTATATAAATACAGATTTTTGTAACTCTAGATGAAACTAACCCGCCCACTTTTGTCAAAAGGTGGCGCTACTGAGTCCCTGCACCACGCCCATTTCTGAAACTATGCACATGTCACCTGGCTAATAAATATGATCTGTCTGTCGAGTTTCATGCAATTTTAAGCAATTTCAGGCATGCTAAGAGTCTCAAAAGCATCCAAAAAGAATATTAAAGTTTGATGGATTGCCACAGCAACAGTTTCAAAGATATCAAGAATCCATTCACAGGTCTTCATCTGCCGTGTATTTACATTATACAGATGAAGTTTGAAGCAAATCGGGTAAAAATAAGAGGGTGATTTCAAAGCATTTTGAAAGTGACACACTTCCTGCTGCCAGTTGGTGGCGCTATAACTTTGACTCACAATAGTCACATCCATGTGATCGGGCTCTTACAACGAACACACTGCTGAAGTTTCATCAAGATTAGTTAATGTATGCCGTAGTTATGACACACTTCCCGTTTCACGTTTCTCGCCATAATTTCGTTTCCTCGCCACGCCCAAACCGTTCGAGATATCAAAAATCCCCTCGCAAACTTTCATCCTCAATGTCTTGACTTCACGCTGACCGAGTTTCGTGCCGTGTGTTTGAATTCTCTAGGAGGAGTGTTTCACATTCCTTTGCATGCGTTTTCCAAACAAGCCTAAATACCCGACTTCCTGTTGGGCTGGGGTAAAAAGTTAGAGTGCGAAGTATATATGAAACGATGAGATCTACATGTGTACCGAGTTTCATATTATTACATGCAAGCGTGTTTGATTTATGGACCATGTTTTCCGACCCCGTTCCAGGGGGCGCTGTCGAGCCCCCCTGCCACGCCCGGGTACCATCTTCAGCCCGGCCCTGATGGCCGCAGGTTCTGACATGTGTGCAAAGTTTCAGGAGTTTTTGAGCATGTTAAGGCCTCCAAAAGTGTCCAAAAGGTAGTAAAAAAAGAATTAGAAGAAGAATAATAAATAATCCTTAGGAAAACAATAGGGCCTTCGCCCTTAGGGCTTGGGCCCTAATTATAAATAATCCTTAGGAAAACAATAGGGCCTTCGCCCTTTGGGCTTGGGCCCTAATAATAAATAATCCTTAGGAAAACAATAGGGCCTTCGCCCTTTGGGCTTGGGCCCTAATAATAATAATAAATAATCCTTAGGAAAACAATAGGGCCTTCGCCCTTTGGGCTTGGCCCTAATAATAATAATAATAATAATAATAATAATAATAATAATAAATAATCCTTAGGAAAACAATAGGCCTTCGCCCTTTGGGCTTGGGCCCTAATAATAATAATAATAAAATATATATATATATATATATATATATATAAAGCCAGTGGCACCGCCAGCCTGGTGCCTTTAGCGTTATTGTGCACGACGTGACACAAAATATCTGCTCGCTATCTGCCGAACCGCTCTGGTAGTTCCGCTTCAGCACTGATGATGTTGTAGAATTAGTGCGCTCTGGTTGGTCTGGATTATTGGGGATTTTTTAATTTATACAGAAATAAGTTATTTATAATACAGATAGAGAATAAAGTTAGTGTTGATTAAAATGAAAGAAAACAATTATATTGATCTGAAATATAGCACATTAATTTTAAATTTATTTAGGTTCAATTACCAAACATACAATCTTAATTTAATTTAAAGCAAACAATACATTTAAAATATATGGGTTGTATGCACATAAAAAAAAAAGAAGATATATCCAAAAAAGACAAGGCCTTAAAGCAGTGGTTCTCAATCTTGGTCCTAGGGTGCCACTGCTCTGCACATTTTATATGTCTCCTTTATCTGACACACCCACTTCAGTTAATAAAGCTCTTTCCTAACGAGCTGATGATCTGAATCAGGTGTGTTAAATGAGGGAGACATACAAACTATGCAGAGCAGTGGCTCCCTAGGACCAGGATTGAGATCCACTGCCTTAAAGGGTTAAACTCTTTTCACTGTAACAGACACACTCTCTCTCTCACACACACACACACACACACACACACACACACACACAACGTCAAGTCACTTACATTTTAGATGCAATATTGACGGTTTTTCTGTTTCAGCAGCGAAAATAGTTAAACAAAGATCACAGCAGAACCATTGCTCATCTCACAGCAACATGTTTTCGCATTACTGAATGATTCAGCATTTTGGACAAATTGGTTTACTCAAAGATTCAATTAGGGTTGTGCCGATAGACGATATCATAGTTAAGCCAGCATCGCGACCCCCCCCCCCCCCCCCCCCATGTTTCCATGGTGACGCGTCATGCTTGGCACGTGATTCACCACAGCCAAAATAGCGCTGTATGACATGTAACGTTAGCGCTTTTATTTATAAATATTAACAAACCTGGTTACCATGTCATCAACTATCTTCTATTCTGATTCTCAAATGTGTGTAAGTGAGTTTGTTTTGTCGTTTAAAAAACAGTTTCTCCCGAAATACATGGCCGGTGAACTGGGAGAAGAATAGAGTTAACTTTATAGTTCCTTACACTGTGTGTCTGATATGAATAAAATCCGTCGGCAAATATATTTGAATGGGTTGTTATTGCTGCTTCCATAGACACCATTGTGTATTTTACAAACTATAAATGTATTGTTTTGCTATAAATTATATGCATTTAAATGTCTGAAACCTAAAATAAACATTATGTGGTTAAAAACACTGAATAGTTGTGATATAATATGACAAGCACTGAACGCGTCTGTCTCTGGCTCAGCGCCAGCCACAGCGCGAAAGCACAGTCTGGATCTGGCTGCTCTGTCACGTGTACATTGTACATCATGTACATTCGCTCCTAGTGGTCAGCTGCTGCAGACTCAGAGCGTGCCGAAATCAAAATGGCTGATGAGATGTAGAGGAAAATATCTCCGCGTTGTGCCTATGCCCCTTAGCTGTTCTAAATCCACTGTAAAACACAGCTTTGCGGGGCTTATTGCTTAAGTGAAAAATTAAAACGTTAGCCCCGCCCCTCCTCCCGATATCATCGTCCATCGCGATGTTTCACTGTACACATCGTCTGATGCCAAATTGGTAGACATCGCAAACCCTAGATTCAATGACCAATCCATACCTGTCTCATTCATGAATGACTCAGTCGTTCGAACGAATCGTTTAAACGAATGAATCAATGACTCGCTCATTAAGACGGTAGCCTGGCGACACCTAGTGACGGTTCAGTGTTATGTTTAAAAGTATCATTCTTTCCAACGATTTTTAATTGACTCATATTTAAAACAATCTCATAACATCTTTTAATGCATTGTTATTTTTCAATGTAAATGATGTAATTTGATCAGCCCTACCTAGGGTAACAGCCATATAGTATCTTATTATTCTAAATAATTGAATTTATTGATCAAATTTACAAATTAAAATGAAAGATGAAGCATACATTTAATAAGACTGGACTAGGGGTGCCTTGCAGATATTACAATTATGCACTTTTAAATATACCATTGCCACCCACCGTCAATTTGGTGTGTGTGTGTGGGGTGTGTGTGTGTGTGTGTGTGTGTGTCTATGTGTGTGGGTTGGTTTGTGTGGGTTGGTTTATGTGATTTATGAGGACACAAATTTGTATAATGACGTGTATTACACTGGTATTACAACTTATGGGTGGTTTATGAGGACATTTCAAAAGTCCTCATAAATCAAATGGCTTGAAAAACATAAAAAACAATGTTTTATTAAAAAAATTTAAATGCAGCATGTCTGTTATATGCCTTTACTTATTAAAAAAACGTATTTAAAAAATACAAGGCTTAAGACATTTATTTCCTTTTTTAATGAAGGCCAATCCCCACTCCCCCTCCCCTCCCCACACTCACAGACACACACACACAGAGAGCAGGCACATAGCCCCACTCCCCTCCCCCTCCCCACACATCACAGACACACACACACAGAGAGCAGTCACAGAGACGTAGGCTCAGAGAGAAATGACCATATTCAAACCAAAATATCTGACTTCCTCTTGGTTATTGCTAATGACTGTAAATTAGAAAGTTGTCTGGCTGGAGGAGAACTATATAAATACAGATTTTGTAACTCTAGATGAAACTAACCCGCCCACTTTTGTCAAAAGGTGGCGCTACTGAGTCCCTGCACCACGCCCATTTCTGAAACTATGCACATGTCACCTGGCTAATAAATATGATCTGTCTGTCGAGTTTCATGCAATTTTAAGCAATTTCAGGCATGCTAAGAGTCTCAAAAGCATCCAAAAAGAATATTAAAGTTTGATGGATTGCCACAGCAACAGTTTCAAAGATATCAAGAATCCATTCACAGGTCTTCATCTGCCGTGTATTTACATTATACAGATGAAGTTTGAAGCAAATCGGGTAAAAATAAGAGGGTGATTTCAAAGCATTTTGAAAGTGACACACTTCCTGCTGCCAGTTGGTGGCGCTATAACTTTGACTCACAATAGTCACATCCATGTGATCGGGCTCTTACAACGAACACACTGCTGAAGTTTCATCAAGATTAGTTAATGTATGCCGTAGTTATGACACACTTCCCGTTTCACGTTTCTCGCCATAATTTCGTTTCCTCGCCACGCCCAAACCGTTCGAGATATCAAAAATCCCCTCGCAAACTTTCATCCTCAATGTCTTGACTTCACGCTGACCGAGTTTCGTGCCGTGTGTTTGAATTCTCTAGGAGGAGTGTTTCACATTCCTTTGCATGCGTTTTCCAAACAAGCCTAAATACCCGACTTCCTGTTGGGCTGGGGTAAAAAGTTAGAGTGCGAAGTATATATGAAACGATGAGATCTACATGTGTACCGAGTTTCATATTATTACATGCAAGCGTGTTTGATTTATGGACCATGTTTTCCGACCCCGTTCCAGGGGGCGCTGTCGAGCCCCCCTGCCACGCCCGGGTACCATCTTCAGCCCGGCCCTGATGGCCGCAGGTTCTGACATGTGTGCAAAGTTTCAGGAGTTTTTGAGCATGTTAAGGCCTCCAAAAGTGTCCAAAAGGTAGTAAAAAAATAATTAGAAGAATAATAAGAAATATAGCTGCGAGCAGCGATTACGGGCCCAAGCCGGTGGCACCGCAACCCTGGTGCACCAGGGTGGCGGTACCGTCGGCTTTGGCCCTTCATTGCTGCTCGCAGCTATATTTATATATTATATATATATATATATATATATATAGTGGCACCGCCACCCTGGTGCCTTTAGCGTTATTGTGCACGACGTGACACAAAATATCTGCTCGCTATCTGCCGAACGGCTCTGGTAGTTCCGCTTCAGCACTGATGATGTTGTAGAATTAGTGCGCTCTGGTTGGTCTGGATTATTGGGGATTTTTTAATTTATGCAGAAATAAGTTATTTATAATACAGATAGAGAATAAAGTTAGTGTTGATTAAAATGAAAGAAAACAATTATATTGATCTGAAATATAGCACATTAATTTTAAATTTATTTAGGTTCAATTACCAAACATACAATCTTAATTTAATTTAAAGCAAACAATACATTTAAAATATATGGGTTGTATGCACATAAAAAAAAAGAAGATATATCCAAAAAAGACAAGGCCTTAAAGCAGTGGTTCTCAATCTTGGTCCTATGGGTGCCACTGCTCTGCACATTTTATATGTCTCCTTTATCTGACACACCCACTTCAGTTAATAAAGCTCTTTCCTAACGAGCTGATGATCTGAATCAGGTGTGTTAAATGAGGGAGACATACAAACTATGCAGAGCAGTGGCTCCCTAGGACCAGGATTGAGATCCACTGCCTTAAAGGGTTAAACTCTTTTCACTGTAACAGACACACTCTCTCACACACACACACACACACACACACACACACACACACACACACACACACACACACACACACACACACACACACACACACACACACACACACACACACACACACACACACACACACACACACACGTCAAGTCACTTACATTTTAGATGCAATATTGACGGTTTTTTCTGTTTCAGCAGCGAAAATAGTTAAACAAAGATCACAGCAGAACCATTGCGCATCTCACAGCAACATGTTTTCTCATTACTGAATGATTCAGCATTTTGGACAAATTGGTTTACTCAAAGATTCAATTAGGGTTGTGCCGATAGACGATATCATAGTGCATCGCGACCCCCCCCCCCCCCCCCCCCCCCCCCATGTTTCCATGGTGACGCGTCATGCTTGGCACGTGATTCACCACAGCCAAAATAGCGCTGTGTGACATGTAACGTTAGCGCTTTTATTTATAAATATTAACAAACCTGGTTACCATGTCATCAACTATCTTCTATTCTGATTCTCAAATGTGTGTAAGTGAGTTTGTTTTGTCGTTTAAAAAACAGTTTCTCCCGAAATACATGGCCGGTGAACTGGGAGAAGAATAGAGTTAACTTTATACTTACACTGTGTGTCTGATATGAATAAAATCCGTCGGCAAATATATTTGAATGGGTTGTTATTGCTGCTTCCATAGACACCATTGTGTATTTTACAAACTATAAATGTATTGTTTTGCTATAAATTGTATGCATTTAAATGTCTGAAACCTAAAATAAACATTATGTGGTTAAAAACACTGAATAGTTGTGATATAATATGACAAGCACTGAACGCGTCTGTCTCTGGCTCAGCGCCAGCCACAGCGCGAAAGCACAGTCTGGATCTGGCTGCTCTGTCACGTGTACATTGTACATCATGTACATTCGCTCCTAGTGGTCAGCTGCTGCAGACTCAGAGCGTGCCGAAATCAAAATGGCTGATGAGATGTAGAGGAAAATATCTCCGCGTTGTGCCTACGCCCCTTAGCTGTTCTAAATCCACTGTAAAACACGGCTTTGCGGGGCTTATTGCTTAAGTGAAAAATTAAAACGTTAGCCCCGCCCCTCCTCCCGATATCATCGTCCATCGCGATGTTTCACTGTACACATCGTCTGATGCCAAATTGGTAGACATCGCAAACCCTAGATTCAATGACCAATCCATACCTGTCTCATTCATGAATGACTCAGTCGTTCGAACGAATCGTTTGAACGAATGAATCAATGACTCGCTCATTAAGACGGTAGCCTGGCGACACCTAGTGACGGTTCAGTGTTATGTTTAAAAGTATCATTCTTTCCAACGATTTTTAATTGACTCATATTTAAAACAATCTCATAACATCTTTTAATGCATTGTTATTTTTCAATGTAAATGATGTAATTTGATCAGCCCTACCTAGGGTAACAGCCATATAGTATCTTATTATTCTAAATAATTGAATTTATTGATCAAATTTACAAATTAAAATGAAAGATGAAGCATACATTTAATAAGACTGGACTAGGGGTGCCTTGCAGATATTACAATTATGCACTTTTAAATATACCATTGCCACCCACCGTCAATTTGGTGTGTGTGTGTGTATGTGTGTATGTGTGTGTGTGTGTGTGTGTGTGTGTGTGTGTGTGTGTGTGTGTGTGTGTGTGTGTGTGTGTGTGTGTGTGTGTGTGGGTTGGTTTGTGTGGGTTGGTTTATGTGATTTATGAGGACACAAATTTGTATAATGACGTGTATTACACTGGTATTACAACTTATGGGTGGTTTATGAGGACATTTCAAAAGTCCTCATAAATCAAATGGCTTGAAAAACATAAAAAACAATGTTTTATTAAAAAAATTTAAATGCAGCATGTCTGTTATATGCCTTTACTTTATTAAAAAAACGTATTTAAAAAATACAAGGCTTAAGACATTTATTTCCTTTTTTAATGAAGGCCAAACCACACAGCAGTGAAATGGTTAATCTAGCCCCACTCCCCCTCCCCCTCCCCACACTCACAGACACACACACAGAGAGCAGGCACATAGCCCCACTCCCCCTCCCCCTTCCCACACTCACAGACACACACACACAGAGAGCAGTCACAGAGACGTAGGCTCAGAGAGAAATGACCATATTCAAACCAAAATATCTGACTTCCTCTTGGTTATTGCTAATGACTGTAAATTAGAAAGTTGTCTGGCTGGAGGAGAACTATATAAATACAGATTTTTGTAACTCTCGATGAAACTAACCCGCCCACTTTTGTCAAAAGGTGGCGCTACTGAGTCCCTGCACCACGCCCATTTCTGAAACTATGCACATGTCACCTGGCTAATAAATATGATCTGTCTGTCGAGTTTCATGCAATTTTAAGCAATTTCAGGCATGCTAAGAGTCTCAAAAGCATCCAAAAAGAATATTAAAGTTTGATGGATTGCCACAGCAACAGTTTCAAAGATATCAAGAATCCATTCACAGGTCTTCATCTGCCGTGTATTTACATTATACAGATGAAGTTTGAAGCAAATCGGGTAAAAATAAGAGGGTGATTTCAAAGCATTTTGAAAGTGACACACTTCCTGCTGCCAGTTGGTGGCGCTATAACTTTGACTCACAATAGTCACATCCATGTGATCGGGCTCTTACAACGAACACACTGCTGAAGTTTCATCAAGATTAGTTAATGTATGCAGTAGTTATGACACACTTCCCGTTTCACGTTTCTCGCCATAATTTCGTTTCCTCGCCACGGCCAAACCGTTCGAGATATCAAAAATCCCCTCGCAAACTTTCATCCTCAATGTCTTGACTTCACACTGACCGAGTTTCGTGCCGTGTGTTTGAATTCTCTAGGAGGAGTACTTCACATTCCATTGCATGCGTTTTCCAAACAAGCCTAAATAGCCGACTTCCTGTTGGGCTGGGGTAAAAAGTTAGAGTGCGAAGTATATATGAAACGATGAGATCTACATGTGTACCGAGTTTCATATTATTACATGCAAGCGTGTTTGATTTATGGACCATGTTTTCGGACCCCGTTCCAGGGGGCGCTGTCGAGCCCCCCTGCCACGCCCGGGTACCATCTTCAGCCCGGCCCTGATGGCCGCGGGTTCTGACATGTGTGCAAAGTTTCAGGAGTTTTTGAGCATGTTAAGGCCTCCAAAAGTGTCCAAAAGGTAGAAGAAAAATAATAATAATAATAATAATAATAATAATAATAATAATAAATAATCCTTAGGAAAACAATAGGGCCTTCGCCCTTTGGGCTTGGGCCCTAATTATAAATAATCCTTAGGAAAACAATAGGGCCTTCGCCCTTTGGGCTTGGGCCCTAATGATACCATTCATCAGATACATAACTGAAATGTAAATTTGACCGAATGCATTTCCATGCTGGCCGCCGAGTGAACTGACTTGCTGTGAAAGTAATACTTTTGACAAATAGTTATATTTGTATATGAACAAACACTATAATATAAATGCAAACAATTTATGTTTATTCTCATTTTATCATATACAGTGCATCTTTCTTTCTTTCTTTCTTTCTTTCTTTCTTTCTTTCTTTCTTTCTTTCTTTCTTTCTTTCTTTCTTTCTTTCTTTCTTCTTCTGTCCCTTACTGTCTTGTAAATTCTGCCCCCTCTCAAACTTAGTGTTATTGCCTGCTCCACAGCCTTGGCAACAGATGATTTTAATCCATCTTTTTACAGCGTTTCCTTTTACACGCTGAATAGGATGCCGGCAGTGATTTCTGCTTTGAGAGGCCCAGCTGTTAGTTTCTCAAAGCGCTCCCTTGAAGAGAACACACACGCTCTTGCTAATTAACATAGCAGACAATCAGCCTTAACAGCAGCTGCTGACAACACCGTCATCTGTGGCCATAAGAGCCACTAAAGAGCTCTGCTACTGAGCCAAGCAAAATATGTCTTTAGTAAAGAGGGAAGCCATACAGTATAGATTTACCTAATCAAACCATAATTACCGGTGTTCACTAAGCCAAGCATTGGTATCACTATTGCTCATACTTAGTATTAATTTAGTATAAACTTAAGCATGTTACTGGTCATGCACTCATACTTTAGAGTGTGCATTGTTGAGGAGAATGTTGAGAAAAAATGTGCTATTATTTAATTGCTAAGTGATCTGGCTATCAATTTTCTCGGTCGTTCGGTCACACCAGTTGCGTTGGCCTAAGGACGTGGCCCTGACTAAAATAGATGCAAACGATGCAAGCAATTAGATGCAAGCAATTAGACGAAAGCAAAAAGCTAAGATAGATGCAAAAGATGCAAAAGTGTGTATAGCTACATTTTTGCAAGTTTTGCAAGAGTTTTGCAAAAATGAAGGTAGAGGCATGTACTTTGTTGACTATTAATATGATTGCAGATATCATATAATTTGCCCTTAGAATACTTTGATGTGAATTATTTGAGTTCATATTGAGGATTGCAGACTTTAGCATCTCTACAAATCTGAGTTTGGAGAAAACTCTTCCATTTTCGTATTACTGTCTTGCAGAAGCAATTAAGATACTACAAATATTTAATTTGCGATATTTCCTTTCTGTTGGCGTGTTCCTTAATGAAAATAATCTGTTTTTTAAATATCCTTTATTTGCTAATGACAGATAAAGTTTTGATGATACTTGGACATTTAATCCATGACAACTGGTCACTGACTAGTTGTCTGTCCAACAAAAGAAACCGCTTTTGGAAACAAAAGAAACAAAAGAAGAACCAGTGTTGAGGTCAGAAATGAGAGCTCATGTTGCAGTAGAACACCAGTGACATTTTCGAAATGATCACATTATTGTTGATCGTCATTGTTCTTTAAATACCATCCAACCAGATATGAAAATAGCCACATCATGACAAGATCAATCTAATGAGTCTAGAGTCAAATGCGCTTATCACACTGATTCTCAAAGCGGACACACCCCATAATCAGATACAGAGTGAGTCAGCCGTGCTATTGCACCGCTATCTCCTCTTCTCTTTTGCAAACACACTTTTCCCTCCGGCTGAAACCGTTATATGACAGACTGAGACGCTGCAGTCTGTTGATCTCCCTATCGCATCTCTGCTTAACAGATATTTTAGTAGAGTTGTGTCTCCCAGCATGTACTGCAAATGAAGCGACAGCCAAAGCCCTCGCTCCCAGAGAGTTCAGCAAAGAGCGAACAGTTTATAAATGTCCTTGCACCATTTTCTACTCAACTCTGTTGTTTGTTCTCTCTTGGACAAAGTAAAAAAGATGAGATGATAGGTAAAAGCTTGAGGTGCATTTCCCTGGTCTCAAAAGAGCTTCAAAATATTTGTTCCCACCTCTATCTCCTTCAGGACGGTGCAGTGGCGATAAGTTATATCGGCCAACTTAGGTGGCCTGTCTGTCCTTCATTTGAGCAATATTGGACAGGCTGTGTTTAGTAACTGGGTCATTTTGTCTTTGCCAGGAGCAACCTTCTGAACAGACCCACTTTACCACAGTCTCTCTTCTGAGACTCCCTCAACGTATGTGAAGGACTCCGCATGCCCCTTCTGTTATTATTATAAATCTTCGCTCTTTGGGCGATGTTCTTCATCCAAACAGGGGGTCAATCGAGTGTTTAAGGACATATCCAAACATCTGTTTAGGTCTAAGCGCTCCTTGAACTTGAAGACTGTGTACTTTTTTGCACCCAGAGGACATTTTGGTATCCCATATATAGCAGGGTTTCTCAAATTGGGGTTCGTAAAGGAACTGCAAGGGGTTGGTGTTGATGAAAAGTAAATACTAAAATAAAGATGAAATATTTCTACCAGCAAATAATGTGACTTTTAACTGACATCAACCAGCCGTGAACTTTTGAATGAGTTGTTAAAACCCTCTGGGGTCAGCAAACGCACCGGCATGTTTTGGCAGATTTCTTTCACATAGCAGAAAAATAGAATTAAACTACTCCATCATTTCTGGTCATACAGACTTAAGAAATATGACAAAATAAACTATTAAATGTCTTTTTTATGTGTCCACTTACAATCGAAACGAAACTTTGTGCTTTTGTAAAATAAAGAAAATAAACAGGGTGTGCTTTTTGCCTCTCCATCTCGTTGAACTTTTTTTCTTGAGCACGTGTCTAAACTGAAACAAAACTCAGCGAATACTATTCACCCAGCCATGAGATATAGATCTTTATAATCATTTAAGTTTGTACTTTTAAATGATCTGATTCAAATGAAAACAAAATTTCTCTGTTTAAGTAATTTGTATAAAACCAACAAGATTTCCAGTTTCTTAAACGCTTGCTCATTATTTTTCATTTGATCACGCCCACGCCCACGCCCGCAAAAGAGACTGATATGCAAATCTCCACGAAGGAACGCGAACGCGCTCATTACCTCAAAAACAAAGCACCAAACTTCATCATTCCTCTGCTTTTCGTCGAGTTTGGAAGACACGCAGTGAGCTTACATTGGATTTAGTTACATCAAGTCAAGTCAAGTCAAGTCAAATATATTTATATAGCGCTTTTCACAATATTGATTGTATCAAAGCTGCTCCACAGTATCAATCAACAACTTAACAATGTTTGTTTATTACTGGAAAAAAAGACATCCACGTTTGGTAGAGTTGATCAATGGTATGATTGGTTAATTAATTTGAATATCCCCGACTGAGCAAGCCAAAGGCAACAGTGGCAAGGAACCGAAAAACTCCATCAAGTGACCTACTGGTGTCCTAAAACTCCATCAGATCACCCAATGGAGAAAAAAAAACCTTGGGAGAACCCAGACTCAGTCGGGGGCCAGTTCTCCTCTGGCGTTTATGAACTAAAGGCCGAATTTACAGTAACTGTAAGATAAAAAATTTATAAGAATGCCTGGCTAAATAGATGCGTCTTTAGTCTAGTTTTAAACTGGGAGAGCGAGTCTGAGCAACAAACAATATCAGGAAGGCTATTCCAGAGCTTCGGAGCTAAATGTGAAAATACTTTGGTGGATCTGGATATCCTAGGAATGACCAGAAGCCTCGAATTTAGTGATCTTAAAGAGCGCGATGGATTGTAAGGCGATAGAAGATCCGTTAAATAGACTGGAGCTAAACCATTTAGAGCTTTATAAGTCAAAAGCAATACCTTGTAATTAATACGGAACTTTATAGGTAACCAATGAAGTGATGATAAAACTGGTGTTATATGATCATATTTTCTTGATCTAGTAAGAACTCTAGCGGCTGCATTTTGGACTAACTGTAGCTTGTTTATTGAAGATGCAGGACAACCAGCTAATAAAGCATTACAGTAATCTAGTCTCGAGGTCATGAATGCATGAACTAACTTTTCTGCATCAGAGAGTGATAGCATATTACGTAGCTTAGCAATGTTTCTAAGGTGGAAAAAGGCTGTTTTTGTAACATATGAAATATGCTTTTCAAAAGACAGGTTGCAGTCTAATGTAACACCCAGGTCTTTTACTGTAGCGGATAAAGTAACAGGACATCCTACTATGTTAAAGTCGTGCTGTGAAAGATTTTGTAGACGGTTTTTAGAACCGATAAGTATTACCTCTGTCTCGTCTGGATTTAATAAAAGAAAATTACGCGTCATCCAATCTTTTATATCTTTAACACAATCTGTCAATTTGGATAACTTAGCATATTCATCTGGCCGTGATGAAATATATATTTGAGTGTCATCAGCATAACAATGGAAACTAATTCCATGTTTCCTTAGAATATTACCAAGTGGCAGCATATATATTGAGAATAATAGAGGGCCTAACACAGATCCCTGCGGCACTCCATAGTTAGCCGAAGTTATGATCGATTTTTCTCCATTTAAGTAGACGAAATGGTAGCGGTCAGATAAGTATGACCTGAACCAGCTTAATGCTTGTCCTTGAACACCAGTGTAATTTTGTAGTCGATCTAAGAGTATTGTGTGATCTATAGTATCGAACGCAGCACTAAGATCAAGTAAAACTAGTACTGAGATACAGCCCCGGTCCGAAGCTAAAAGTAAATCATTTGTGATTCTAACAAGCGCAGATTCAGTGCTATGATGTGGCCTGAATCCAGACTGAAACTTTTCATAGATGTCCTTTTCTTGCAAGAAAGAGCCGAGTTGAGCGGACACAACTTTTTCTAATATTTTTGACATAAATGGAAGATTTGAAATGGGTCTGTAATTTGCTAGGTTATTTGGATCTAATTGTGGTTTCTTAATAAGAGGTTTTATAACTGCCAGCTTGAACGTTCTTGGAACATGACCTAGAGATAAAGATGAGTTAATAATATTGAGAAGAGGCTCTTCCACTATAGGTAATACTTCTTTCAGTAGTTTAGTTGGTATAGGATCTAATAAACATGTTGTTGTTTTAGATGAAGTGATAAGTTTATTTAACTCTTTTTGTTCTATGGTTGTAAAGCATTGTAATTGTTCTTGCGGGGTGATAATTGCGGCTGAATTATAAGGCGCGAGCAAAGATTGAACGTTTACGATTTTGATTCTGATGCTTTCAATTTTCTCGGTGAAGAAGTTCATAAAGTCATTACTACTAAACTGTAACGAGGTAATTTGTTCAGACGACGTCTGCTTATTTGTTAGTCTAGCCACGGTATTAAATAAAAACCTTGGATTATATCGGTTGTTTTCTATTAATTTGCTGAGGTGCACAGCCCTGGCCGTTTTAAGGGCCTTTTTATAACGTGACATACTGTCTTTCCACGCGATTCTAAAGACCTCTAAATTAGTTTTTTTTCCATTTACGCTCTCAATTATGGGTTTCTCTCTTTAAAACATACGTAGTATTATTGTACCATGGTGCTATACTTTTTTCTCTGACCTTTTTTAATCTAATGGGTGCAACAATATCCAATGTTCTAGAGAGAATGGTGCTCATAGTGCTAGTTAGTTCGTCTAGTTCATCTGTTTGTTTGGGTTCGCTGAGCAGCTGAGACAGATCAGATAAGCTATTTGAGAAATGATCTATGGTGGATGGAAGAATTGTTCTACCTGGTCAATAACGTGGCGCAGCATGACGTATTACAGCAGTACGTAATATGCAAGTTACCATGTAATGGTCAGTGACATCATCACTTAGTGGAATGATATCTATATCGGTTGGATCGGTTCCGTATGATATAATTAAATCGAGTGTATGATTAAGACGATGAGTTGGTCCGGTGACGTTTTGCTTGACCCCGAAGGAGTTTAATAAATCTGTAAACGCAGCCCCTAATGCATCATTTGAATTATCTACGTGTATGTTAAAATCTCCAACAATTAATGCTTTATCGACGTTGACCAAAAGATCTGATAGAAAATCAGCAAACTCTTTTAGGATATCGGCGTAAGGCCCTGGAGGTCTGTATACGTTAGCCAATGCTAGAGATAATAGGGATTTTTTTACATCAGAAGAAGAACGCAATGTGAAGACAAGAAAGATGTAAGGTAAGAAATGTATTATGAATTATATTAGTTAGTGTTATTGTTGCATAAACTTAACATTCCAGTTGAACTGTTGCTAGACTAAAATATATGAAATCGACAGAAACATGTTGAAATATTAACTATAGCCTAGACAGGCAGGAAATGTATGTCATGTACGACACAAGGATGTTTTTATGTTTGATAATAAAACACAGCTTTATGTTAGGCTATCAGTGTTTAACCTAATATGGTGAATATTATAATATTTAGAACCATGTTTACTGTTAAATACTGTGTTTGTAACGAATGGAAACATTTGAAGTAAACGTATCCATATATTTTTCTCTAGTGTACTGAAGTGTTCCTTTTTAACGATTTATAGGCCGATTTATATTATTATTTGGAATTATGTGTGTGTGTGTGTGTGTATATATATATATATATATATATATATATATATATATATATATATATATATATATATATATATATATATATATATATATATATATATATATATATATAATCAAATCACAATTTTAACCAGAAAAATCTACATTACATGCCCAAAGTCGTGCAGCTATATAGTTTCTCTTGATATCAGCATGTTCACAGGTGTTTATTTATTTATTATTATTTTTTTTACCATGTTGCATTTTTTTTACCAGTGGCATCTTGGGACGAGATGCCACTGATGAGTCCTGCTGACTTCAACATTCACAGGAGACTGTACATGAACATGGTAAAATGAAAAATCAAACACCTTGGAAATGACAGGTATGTACTATGTTTCAGGAATGGCACAAAGTTTTGTGACTGTTCAAGCCTCTGTCTTTAGATCAGTGTGTTTACTAATGTGCTTTTTTGTCTTTTGTTGTGTATCTTTGGATTATGTTGTGTTGTAAATAAATCCAAACAATCTAAAAGCCATTCTTTTTAAAATCTCATTCTTTGTGCAAGGCTCCTTATAATGATAGGGCCTGATAGCACCTAATAGGGCCATTATGGGAGGGTCTATGTCTTTTTCAGGTGTGAAAAGCATACATATTGATGAGAGATCACGACTCCTCGCATAAAGCTTTCTGACACAAAACACATCATTAAAAATGTAAAAGACTTTGTCTTATCTGAATCAGGTCAGGATGATTCTCACATAGTTTTGGAGCAAATATTCTAGGCTACGTGATACAATTTTCAAAAGTCTTGTGAAGAAATAATCAATATGTGTTTTGTGGCTGTATTTCAGAAACTTTAATTTTTTGTTTTTTCAATAACCATGCATAAACAATATTCTCTCAAAAATACAAATATGTACATACATGTTGCTCACATATTATGGTTTTAGCCCTGTTTGTGCTAAATATAGTGTAATTACACCTGTGCCATTAATATGGTTATAAGCAACTGAAAAAAGCACAAATGTCAGGGCATGTCAAAACATCTCAAGGACCCCAAAAACACCTTAGACCCCAGAGGGTTAATGAACAACCTCGATCCATCAGGAAACGCCACATATGGTCGCTGAATTTAACTGCGCTTCATGAAGAGTTTTTCTTTTGCGTGAAGAAGCCATTCACCGGAGATGTGTTAAAAGATAGCGGAGTATTCATGATTCATGATACACACATTCATACCAGTATAATAATCCTCCTGGCGCCGGGTCTGGGTGAGTAATTTACTCTCTTACCTTTGTTCTTTGACACTTTAAGACCAGCCGTTGTTGCTGACAGAGACGCGATCTGACCACACAGAGATGGATCTGACACGCGTGCCATTTTCTCGCAAATCTCTACGTTCATTTAAGGCTTTATTTAAACAATTTAAGACTGCTCTTACATTCATTTGACATAATTTGTGTGTTATGGTTTGTTCAAGCCCGAAAGAGAACTCGATACTTAACACGCGTCTTTTCTGTGGGTCGTGTGTGTGTGTGTGTGTGTGTGTGTAATAGGCAGGAATTATAGCGCGGTTTCTTTCGTCTTGTCTTTATCTTCCATTTTCAAAACAAGCTGGCTATATTGGCTATTATTCGTTTGATTTGGTCATGGGCCTATGCTACAATACGTTTAGAGCGGCCGCTACTGGATGAGATGGCAAACAGTAAATAAAAAGCAAATGATAGACTGTAAAAAATGCGCAAAACATGGCACTTTAAAAACCGGATAGTTTATTTATAGTTCGATTTCGGTTATTTCACGTCATATTCGAATGCATATTCGAATATCAAATAAAAAGTGACAGCCCTACTATCCGGGTCACGGCACCAACTTAACCCCTCTGGTTCTACTTGTACCGTTCTGAGCGAGATTCATACCAACGATTCTGGCATGGGAGGCGGGTGCACTAACAAGGACACTAAAAAACACAGCCTCTAGCGTCAGTCAGCACTGCGTATCTTGAGTCCGGGGGAGTGAGATTTACTTGCACAGCCCTTACTTGCTGGCCTCCATTATACTCACCCCCTAAACATCACTCCCATCTGGGTCACGGCACTAATGTAGTGTTCTCTCTATATATTTGTTTTCGGAAACGTGAATATGGATAAACAGCAAGCCAAACTCTGTTCAAGAGCCAGGATATGAGCGTCTTGCTCCTTTAATGGTACAACATGTACTGCATTTTACATGGGCAAAAACACCGGCCATTGAACCGAGTAAAACTGTAAATAAATGAAAGAAATATAAAAAATGTATTAGAAATCAAAATTACATACTTATTAACAGTGTAACAAGTAAAAATGTATATAGATACATTAGGTTAGAAGCGTTATCAACACAGCGCACTAGCGCCAATCTGCAATAACATAAACATCTTTAATTATATCACGTTTAAACTCCTGCAATATACACTACACAGATTAATGATTCAAATTAACTTACAGCCAATTAGGGTGGCCATTTCCATAACACCAAAAAGGAGGACACATATATTTTGGTGATCGGTGGTTTTGTTGACGGGGTGGGGGGGGGGGGGGGGGGGGGGTGGGGGGGGGGGGGTGGGGGGTTGGATATGGGGGTGTAGTTGGTGCTGAGGGCACGCAAGGTCTCTCGCTCTCTGCGCGCTGCACGGTTTGGAGCACATACAGTATGTTCTGTCTCGCACGCGCGGCTCTAGAGATTTGAACTGAAAGGCCGGTGACACACTGGCTGCGTGGCGTGCGCGTCTCAGCTGCGTGGCGTGTCCGTTTTTATTTCGGCTCCCATGTTAACAGGTGAGCTTGCACACTGCCTGCGTGACACGCGCGTCTCATGCTAGAAATAGAACCGACACCTATTTTTCACGCGACATGCAAGCGTGTGGGAAGCGTTTCCAGGCAAAATACAATAGGAAAATATGTTTCTATGTTATTTTGTACACGGATACATATTAATAAATTACATTTTTGACAAATTCAGATATAAATATAGGCCTCATTTAAAAATAAATAAATAAATAGGCCTAATTATCAATTTTCAAATATTGCACCTGTCAAGACAGAACGAAATATTCTGTAGTCTATTTTGCTGTCAATACTGCTGTGCTGACATTGTCTTTATCAGTAGGCTTTATGCTTAACACGAAGTATAGGGCTTCCACAACTCTCTCCCATATGTTGAACAAGGGTGATGCGTGTCAGCAGCGCCGCGTCAGACACGCTTCTGATGTGCAAAGACACAGAAAACGCGACGCAGCCGCCACGCAGCAGAAACGCCACGCTCACGCCACGCAGCCAGTGTGTCACCGGCCTAATTTAGGGGAATCAGAGAGCCGCTATCATTATGCGGGCTTTTTATAGGTTAATTTTTTTCAACAATTCAGCGCAACTCCAAAAAGGAGGACAAATGAGTGTCCGGCTTGAGGCTGCGCCGGACGCCGGACAGGGGGCTTAAAATCCGGACTGTCCGGCCAAAATCCGGACGTATGGCCACCCTACAGCCAATGCTTACGACAGGGATTAGAAGAAAGATTGCCTCAGAAGCAACACAAACATCTCTCAAACGTTCACTGCACCATGAGCTCGTTATTTCCTGTTACCCGATGCGCATTGCTCGTGGAAAAACGTCAAAATAAAAGTCCTCACATAGGAACTTAACATAATAGCGACAGGGAAAAATGATCTTATACAGAATATTAAACAATGACGAAATTATAATATTTATAAATGTAAATGTCCATCGTAAGTTATACATAGCCTCTAACAGAGGCTGAACAACCAACGTAACCCATCCGGTTCTACTTATTCGCATCGGTGTTTTCCGGCATGGGAGGCGGGCGCTCAGCCTCTGGCATCAGCCAGGAAGTAAATTACATTAAAACAGTTGAAAACTACATGGCAGAAAGCTGAATGGATTTTTTTTTTTGGGAGAAAATTGTTGACTTACTGAGGGTTTAAATCAGGAAGATTGAGGCCCCATCCACACTACTACGTTTTCGTTTAAAAACGGAGACCTTTTGCTACGTTTGCACCTCCCGTCCACACTAAAACGGCAAAAACGAAGACCTAAAACGGAGAAGTTTAGAAACGCTGCAGACCCGTTTTGCGTTTTGAATCTCCGGAGGGCGTTTTAGTGTAGACGGGTCAAAACGGAGGACTTTAGAAACGATGACGCAAGACGCTCGCGCTCGGCTCTCTGATTGGGTGTCATCAGTCATAGCATATCCTTACCTGGTGCTGTAACGTTAACTGCCTACATGCGCCGGAGGCAAGCTATTATTCCAGCGATCTGTGACAATTCCCGTGCCGTGTGCAGCGGCGGTATCGACCGTACATGGAGCGTCGGTTTTGGGTTAAGCCGGGAAGAACCAGCGCATGCGGGATAATTTTATCAATGAAGTTGTGGTTCCTGAGTAATGGTGTTTACACCGGCACGCGCATGCCCAGTGTAGGTGAATGGTCACGTGATGCGCGTTTTCAGTCGTTTTTATGTGGACGGAGATCGCAGCTAAAACGCTGGTGTGGACGGAGATCGTATTCGTTTTAAATCTCCGTTTTTAAACTAAAACGCAGTAGTGTGGATGGGGCCTGAATAGATTGTTTTTTGTGGGCTTGTGGCAAAATATTCTCCTTCATTGTTGTCAGCTAGTATTCTGTGTTAACATCAATATATGCAACAACAACAACAAAAATCATACCTCATATGTTAAAGAACACAATGGCAGTTATAGTACAACTGCATGTGAAATTGCATACTTCCCTGTTATATTGTAAGTGAAAAAAAGTATGTGAAAAGTGTGTACAATACTGTACAGTAGACGAAAACTGTCCAGATGAGCTACTATTTCCAGCAAGATTTGTGAATGACATTGACAGTGCAGTGACAACATGATGAATATAATAGCCTACGTCCGGATTACATATTACACACATTCATACTATATCTATACACATATTTATACAATATCATATTATTTGTAACTGTAAGCCATTTCAGAAACAATTGAGGAAAGCTAAAGGTGTAAGCTCTGAAACTAACAGCACTACCCACTTTGACACATTAGCACAGGAGAGCTATTTAATCAAAATGTTGTTGTACTATTACTAACATCCTGTCAACATTATTACAAATTATTTTACCACAGATAATTCATGTTTAATAGAAAAACATGAACCCATTCATGCAGCTCTTTCTACTTGCCACATGGATGAGGGTGATCCAACTAGGCAAGGCAAGGCAAGGCAAGTTTATTTATATAGGACATTTCATACACAATGGTAATTCAAAGTGCTTTACATAGAAGAAATTTAAATAATCAAAAGAAATCAAAATAATTAAAACAGTTTTGAATAATAAATAAAATACAGTACAAACAGTTGGACGAACAGCGGCACAGTGCTCATTTAGTAAATGCACAACTACGCACTGTACTTTTCCTATTAAAAATGACCTTGTTTATTAAAAGAGCACTTTGAGATGGATCAGTGTTTTTCTTGGTCCCTGTTCAGCTATAACAGCCGATCCACTGTTTAGCCACAAACACAAGACATGACAACAGGAACTAAATAAAAGGTTTCCACATTATTCACCTTCCCACATTCAGTTTGTATGACAAGATCCATTCACCAGCTGTTTTTCAGCTCTCCTGGAGTGGAAAAGCCCCAAAGTATGAGCAATAGTAAAGGTGACGCCTACCTTAGCAAACACCACTAGCTAGATTTTTCTATTTTCAGAAAGAATGAATGAATGAAACAATTTTTTTTCATGTTAATTTCTTGGAATCAGCAGTTGAAAATGTTGATATTAGAACACAATGTTGTTTAGCAACGTTGCCTATGATATGTCTATGATAACCTTACAATACCCTTAATTGTAAAATGACAATAAAAACTATGATTTAAAGGTGCCCTAGAATGTGAAATTGAATTCATGTTGGCATAGTTAAATAACAAGAGTTCAGTACATGGACATACAGTGAGTTTCAAACACCATTGTTTTCTCCTTTTTATTTAAATCTCGTTTTTGAAAAACACCCCTGAAAAACAGGCGAATCTCCACATAACACCGACTGTGACGTAACATCATTAATATGTACGCCTCCAAAAATATGCATATGCCAGCCCATGTTCAATGCCACAAGGCACTGTGCAGCCGAACCATCGGAAGTTCTGCAGGTGAAGAAACAAGCGAAGATCATAGGGAAAATGGCAGATAAATGTTATGCTCCAGGCTGTGCAGAGGAGGTGAGGACTTTTCATACCCTTCCCACAGAAAAGAAATGTCAACAGGCGTGGTTGATGTTTATCTCTAATCGGATACCGTAACAGTTTAATTCGAAGTTGTTAGTTTGCTCTGCCCATTTCACCACAGACTTATTTTCTAACCTGGGACAATATCAAGCAGGCTTCTCTCAGTGAATAAATTATATACAGAAAGCGATCAAAGAACAATCTTTCCACACAGCGCGAGTTTATCTGGACACTTGCCAAACTCGTTATGAAATCAATGATGCATGTTACTCTGCACCACGAAGCTCTTACTGTATGTACATCATCGTGTTTGCATTGGTGAAAGCAAGAAAGAGTGCAGAAACTGCGTTGCAATGATAAGATCTTCAGTCTCGCGATCAACAGACTGTCATCTACTCAATGCTCATCACGGCAACATTTTATGTGATGGAATAGATTTAAATACTTTATAAACATCTCACGATTCGTTAATCTCGATAGCTGTATTAGTAAAAACGTATAATAGCTGTAGTAAAAGTATTCGAGAGAGTTTAATACGTAGCTATTTCATATGCAAGCATGTCAGCCAATCACAGCAGTGGCCGGTTACACTGAATCCCACAGCAGCCAATCACAGCAGTGGCTGGTTACACTGAATCCCACAGCAGCCAATCACAGCAGTGGCCGGTTACAATGAGTCCCACAGCAGCAAATCACAGCAGTGGCCGGTTACACTGAATCCCACAGCAGCCAATCACAGCAGTGTCCGGTTACACTGAGTCCCACAGCAGACACGCCCCTTCAAACAGAGTGTTCAAATCAGAGGCTAAAATCAGGCTAGGAAAAATGCCTTTTATTTCTAAATTATGACTATTTTTGATCTAAAAAACATACTAACACTATAAGGGCAACCCAGGAAACATTATAAAATAATAAAATAACCCCATTCTAGGGCACCTTTAAACAACTTAACAGTTCAAGTAATACAAGTTATTTGTATTATTTAATAAAAAACTGCTTTATGTATGAATCATGTGAATCTCGAGGTCAGAATGACAAATTTCACCAACAGCCAACAAGTTTGCAGGTATGAAATTTACAGTAGAGGGAAATGTCATTGTGAAGGGGTAGGAATGTGATCGGAAATGAAACAAGCCAGATTCAAATTCAAGTCACTGGCAATAGCACCTCATCTTGACACGTGTTGGAGAACACGCACTAACTAGCAGGCCACAGATCCAGCACAGCTGCCTTTAATAACATTCACAGATGAAACATTTGTATAATTCAGAGCTTCCTGTGAAAGGAAGAATGTCATGACAACATCTGGGCTGCTTAACGAGGAGACTAATTCGTTAGAACTCGGTTAAGATGATCTAATTTGTAATCACTTTCAGTACCAAAAAGAAAAAGATCAATAGGCCTGGGATTCATGAGACATTGATAAATGAGATGATGAAAAAGCGTGGTACATGCATGATAACATGACGTTCCCCAAGCTCTTCATGTCTATTGATGACTGATGACTATTAAATCTGATTAATTAACATAAATCTATGTTTGAATTTGTATTTGATTTGAATCAATAGTAATGGTCTTTAGAGCGAACTGTTTGAGACTGCAGCCTTATTCATCAGTGTTGGGATTTTGATTTAGGATGAGAGGATCTTTGACATAAGACTTGTCGCTTAAACTGAAATGAACGACCAGAGCAAATTACAGTGTTCTGTTTAATTGCAGCGCATGACCTGACCTCTTTCCTTCTGGGAAGTGACTGATTTCGCTGAATACAAATTGGGGAAAGAATCGTTCATTTAAAGCTTTACAAATAAAATCAACGAGATCATGTACAATCAGCCCAAGTTTGACCAGTTAGAATCAAATATTTCAGAAAGCAATAATAAAGCAATATTTGTGTGAGATTGAAATGGATGGACGGTTTGTTTAAGACAATATTTATAAAATTTCTGAAAGGACTTTTATTTTGAAGGGAAGATACAGTTAAAAAAAAAAGAGTAGAGCTTTTCAGATTTATGTATCCTAATAAAATTAAAGGCATTTCGACTGTGTCCCTCACGGCGTCCTGTGGAGGGTGCTCCGGGAGTATGGGGTCCGGGGACCTTTGCTAAGGGCTGTCCGGTCCCTGTATGACCAGAGCAGGAGCTTGGTTCGCATTGCCGGCAGTAAGTCAGACTTGTTCCTGGTGCATATTGGACTCTGGCAGGGCTGCCCTTTGTCACCGGTTCTGTTCATAATTTTTATGGACAGAATTTCTAGGCGCAGCCAGGGGCTGGAGGGTGTCCGGTTTGGGGACCACACGATTTCGCTGCTTTTTGCGGATGATGTTGTTGTGCTCGCCCCATCAGACCAGGACTTTCAGCATGCACTGGGACGGTTTTCAGCCGAGTGTGAAGCGGCTGGGATGAGAATCAGCACCTCCAAATCCGGGCCCATGGTTCTCAGTCGGAAAAGGGTGGTTTGCCCACTTCAGGTTCGTGGAGAGTTCCTGTCTCAAGTGGAGGAGTTCAAGTATCTTGGGGTCTTGTTCACGAGTGAGGGAAGGATGGAAAGGGAGATTGACAGATGGAATTTGCTACACTTTCAACCCATCGGCAAAACCATGGCTCCTCACTCCCTTGGCTCCTGCTTTCTTCCAGACTTTTTCTTTTTAAAGACTGCTGCATTTAGATCCTCACCTTAAATCTCTCATTTGCCTGTAAAAACCTGTGAGACATGTAGCTTGATTAATTATTCTCCCCATTAAAATACATTAGGGATGTACTCATTGATATCTCAAGCTATTCCAAATACCAGCACACCTGAGTTGTCAGTACAGCAACAATCTCTGTCTCTGTAATGGAGGTGTAACTAATAAATAATGACTGGGCGGCTGACATTTATGTTTTCCTCCAGATGTCTGGGCTTTGTCAAAGTACATGTGTGGTCTAGCTGGCAGAACCAACCACTGCTGATATGTTTATATGAACTGGACTGTCATTCTGAGGGTTCCTGTGTTTATGTATTATTTAAAGAGCTGTCATGTTTCTCAGTAGCACAGCTACTGTACTATTTAAAGTACTTTTCTACAATTCTGTGACAGAAATTACACATTCACATCTGTAAATTTAATTGTAAATTGTGTTATTCAGATCTTCCAAGAACGTTGGATATATTCATTAATTATATACAAACATTACAAGAATCCTGCAATTATTAACAAAGCCTCAGATTTCACTTATTAAGATAACATAAATGTTTTCAAAATATTATTGAAACCTGAAACAGGATTATCGTAAACTTAAGCCATGAAAAACTTGAAACAAAATGCATAGGGATATAATGAAAACCTAAATATTATTTTATTTTAGCATTTCTCATTTTCACTTGGTTTAACTTAAAATACCAGCTAAAACTAAATAAACTAAACCAAATACATACAAATGAATAACTATATAGACATACAAACCAAAAATCTAATAAATAACAAAAACATACAATAAGATTACTCAAAATCAAACTCAAAATATGAACAAAAACTATAATAGAATATGATACAAAAATAACACTGACTTGAATCAGTGTTTAAAATTATTTGATGTTGTATTATGCATGCATATATTTCTAATAATGTTTGACATTCAAATTTTGTAATTATAAACTGATATTATTACACTTCCAGAACACTCCATTGCGGTATGTGTGATTTGAAGTCCTGAAATGCCCCAAGTCTAGCACCTTTGAAAAAAGACATTTTCAAATCCTCAATTGTCTTGTTAACAACTACCTAATATTTAAATGTATGATTAATATTCCAGAGTCAAGTTGAATACCATTTACATAATCTTCTCACATTGTCCGCGTAACTATTAAATGGGAATAGAACGTCCCGTCTTATCTACGGATTACTTCAGAACATTCATTTCGTCTCACATTGTGGTTCTTTTCTCCACCTTAATTACACTGACTTTTTCAGATGTGTGCTTCCTTACGTGCTTACATAACAAATGAGATTTGTCCCGTTGCCATGGAAATGAGTAAATAATCAATTATTATTGCAATCTGCTGTGATAAATTGAGTTAAACCAGGCGTTTGAGCTTTCTGTCAGATAGCAGAGCGCTCAATATAATTGTCATTTTGCTTATTTTTAGGTATCAGTTGCATAATGCAAGCTATATATTTTTGACCAGTTGCCACTTTTTCTGCACAATCCCAATAACACATCTTGTTATCTAGCAGTGAGAAGTGATTCATGCTGTACACCAAAGATATAATTGTCCTTGAGATGCACAACAGCACAACTTCTATCTATACACCTCAGGGCGTGAAGGTAATCTCAGAAAAGGAGCAGAAAGTTCTGGAAGCATCTGAAGATACAAACAACAAATCTCTCTGTTTCACTCTGAAATTGCCAAAACCATTCATAAACACTCCTCAAAATATTTAACTGAGAGCCTAAAGTTTCTGACTGACTTAATCATACCCTTTAAACATTATTACACCACATGCTGAAATACTTCCAGTAAGGATTTGTCACATGAAGTGAAAAGGTGGCCAATGCAGTCTTCTGCTAGTTCAGACAGGCACTTAACCGCAAATTGTTCCAGTGGTATTGTCCATGTAATAAGTTCTTGGTGCAAATCTTTAGCAAAATGAAATAACAAAAATAGGTTCTGATGACATGAAGCTTTCTCACTATTACAGCATATTCACATTTTAACTCAAAACATGTAGTTGTGATCTGTATTCTAGCGAGAGACTGTTCTCGTGTGTCTTCAGTTGAGACACTTCTTGTTAGTGATCTATTCAGGGCGGTTGACGGTGTGATCCAAGGAGAATTTTGAGAGCAACTTCCCCTCAGGTAAACTCCCAACATATCTAGAAGTGTTAATCTGACTTGACAAGTGGGTCATTTAAAGCCATAAAGCTCATCACCTGGTTCCTCCCCTCACTCCAGGCCCTCTCTCTCGCCCGCTCTCTGAAATGAATACTAGCTGGTGTTAAGATTTAATTCCATTGCGCGGCCCATCTTTTCGAAATTAATAAAGAGCAAATCCACATTAGGAGGAGATGAACAAAGCAGCAGCCCAAACAATGAGGTAATTCGTTACAAGAGTACATTCTGTACACCAGCACTTCATCTGAATATGGACGCTGCTGGAAAGGAATTACCTTTAGACTCTTTTTACATATTGTACATATTTAAATAAAGCAAAATATAATAGGTCAAGACGTAAAGTCCTTTACAATTCAATAATTTTCCTCAGGGCTTGCTCTGTAATTGGATTGCATTTGCAAATGGAGTGGGGCTTCCGCACAACCGTCACATGACTTTGGATGAATCAAAGAAAAAATAAATTACTCGCAAGGACGACACATGGGGAGTTCACGTCCCACACTCCATAAATCGAAGACATGAATGCTCTTCTCTTCAGTAAATCCTGCTAAAAAAATTAAATAAACTGAAGAAATGCCTAAGGCTTTTAGTACATGACAGCACATCAGGATTACAGTATTTGATGAAATCCTCACAATGAGATGTCCGTTGTGCACTGAAAGCACATTGATGAAGAGAAAGATATTTTTTAAATATTGTGGACTGTAGTGTTTAATTCCCTTGTGAAAAAGAAGTGTGCTTAATTGTTTTGATTTGCACTTTAAATCTAATGTATATTTTTTTTAATAAAATGTTTGTAGATAATATTAATAAATTAAAAGGCCACTTAAGTGTTCTTAGAGAGTACAATTTCATGAGTATTTATTAACACACAATTTTAAAAAGGGCACTTTGTAATAATGCAAAGTTAAACGTTTTACTTTTAAGTATATTTTAATTTTATTTTTCATTATGTTTACTGATCATTTGTCGTCCATTAAGAAAGTACACTTATTTTGATATGTTGACCTAATGTACTAAAAAGCAGAAGTACTTGATAATAATTTTAACTCTGGTGTGTTCTCAGATATTATATTTAAAGTTAATATATTCTAAATATACTAAATTGCATGGATTTTAAAATTATTTTATTATGTTCTAGACGTTTAATTGTCACCACAATTGCATTTTATCATGCCTCAAAAGTCATCATATATTTCATCCACAACAGCCAGTTTTTACCGTAAGTTTAGAAGGTTGTTTTTTTTTATGTCAAATGAGAAGTGTTTCGATTGTGAAAAGGTGTGAGAAATAATATGCCTCTATATGAGACAGTCGCTCTCCCACCTACGCTGGGTTTCAAGGTTTTGTTTCTCTTATCAGCTTGTCTGAGCCTGAAGACTATTAGGAACTTGAAATAAAATTGGCTCTTTCTGGCTGCGAATTGAAAATGTCGGCACACACTATGGCGCGCATGCAGCCTCCTGCGGGTGACCTTGACCCTCAGTCACATATGAACAGAATGTGAAAGAGCAGAAGAGAGAAATGAACAAGGGTGTTTCTTTGGCGTGTGAGGGCACGTACCTTTGTGACACTCCGTCATGGCGATAGACACTGATGGAAGGGTTTCAATAATGCAGCAGGCTAGACAATAAAATTGACAATCAAAGACCTTTATTCAAAAGCTTCCCTGAATAATTTACACCCTGTTCTGATTAGATTCAGGCCAACACATAGAAAGGGAGATACAGAGGTAAACAGATAATGAAAAAAAAAAGGAAAGTGCAAAAAAGGGAAAGCAAAGTGTCAGAGGGGATTCGTAGCCCTTTACCCATTTCACACCCCGGAGGAAACAGTGTGGAATGAGAAAAGAAATAATGAAACAGAGAGGAGAGAAGGGAGGAAAATAGCCTTTGTTATGTCACACTGTCTTTGAAAGCAGAGACTATTGTTGTGGTGGCTTTGCCAGGCCATTAGCTGATGCATTGATAAATGGATACAATGGCAGCATGTTGAAGCACATGGAGGAGAGCTGAGGTCAACTTATAGAGAGAGACATTCAGTGATTTATGGCAGCTCTAAATATGTCATGTCTAATGGCATATATCTTTCACCTTTCTGTTTTTTTTTATGCAGATTCAGATTCATGGTGGGTTTTGTCTCAATTTAGTAAATGGAAAGAACAAAACATGCAAGGAGCAGCGGTTCTGGACCATTTTAACTTGGCTAGATACGGGAAGTTTTATCTTAAATATCATATGTACACTAACAATCAAAATTTTAAGGTCAGTAGATCTTTTTTTTATCATTGATAATAATCAGAGATATTTCTTGCTCAGCAAATCAGCCTATGGAATGATTTCTGAAAGATCATGTGACACTCAAGACTGGAGTAATGATGCATAAACTGTAATAATATTTGAAAAATATTTTACTGTATTTTGATTAAATTGATTGATTGGATTGAAAAAAAATACTGACTGGCTGACTAAAAAAACATAAATGTGGTTGATTGATTGATTGATTTATTGATTAAAAAAAATATAGATTTATTGATTGCAAACATTATTGACTGACTGACTGACTGCAAAATATTATTTGATTGACTGAAAAATCCCCCGATTTATTAATGGATTGATTGATTAAAATTGATTGATTGATTGATTGATTGATTGATTGATTGATTGATTGATGATTGATTGATTGATTGATTGATTGATTGATTGATTGATTGATTGATTGATTGAAAAACATTATTGGTTGGTTGATTGATTGATTTTACAGAACTGAAACTTCACTGACCTTATTTTTCTCTCTACTTTCACTTATTCGTCTACAGTTTGCTCTTACTCTTCCTTAATCTCTATATCTAAATTATATCTAACAATGACTGAAACTTTGAGTTTATTGCCTTCTTAAAATGAATCACATTTTTGCTACAGTTGCTGCAGAGAATATGGTGCAAAACGCATTTACACACCCGCATCAAAAAATTTGAAGTCACAGAGAAATTTTGCTCATCCGCAAATCAGTATGGGAATTCATCCAATGAGAGTTGCACACTTGTAGAATATTTTCTCACAAATGTCTTGTATATTTTTCAAGCACAAGTACATAACTACAACTGCTTGAATCTGCTGCGACGAATCTCTGATCCGGGGTCTCTGACTGCCAGGAGCCTGCAGCTGAGCGTATAAAATATATAAAATTCAGTTTCAAATGTATGTGTAATGTAATTTCACATTGCTTCTTGCAAATTGATTTGAAGGGTGTAATTACTGTGACATGAGTGTCATATAATGACTGTTTTCAAATAGGTTTCCTAAACTCTTCAACCTGTCTTCCATCGGTCAGAAATCCAGACAGCCACGGCTCCAAACTCACGCCATTGGTTGAGTCAGTGTTGCTATGTTGAGCATGTCAGATACTCAAACAAACAGAGCAATGTTTTGATACCAGCACACTGTTTAACTTTCTAAAGATCTCAGCCTAATGAATTTCATAGGAAAATTGTTCCAGGATGTTGATGTTGTGCTTGGCTAAATCAAGCAAATGAATTTTCCACTCTCACTGCCTCGTTTTTTTTTTTAGTTCCTCTTCCTCTATAGAGTTTCCTCTTTCCTCACTTCTTTTGTAAACTCTCTTCGCTCTTGTTCATTTCTTCTGCTAACTCCTATTCCCTTCTAACCCCACTGCACTATTAAACTCATTACCCAGTTGAATCTCCTGTCAAATATGAAGTAATTAGGAAGTAATTATTGGCATTCATATCACTTATGTCCTATAAAAATAGATTTTATGATCACCTCAGAGTAATTATAGGGGAGCTAGTGTAGAGTTGAATAATCACTGAGCATTATTACAAGGTTAATACCCGACACTAAATAAGCTTTACAGACACTGTTTTGTGTGTGTGTGTGTATGGGGGGGGGGACATCTGCTCATTTTATATATCATGTAGTTAGATTGTCTCGTTTACTTTATGAGAATCCTCCATGGAAAAATTTTGAGGCACCAAATGTGTGTCAAACAAAATAACTAATGTAATGTTTTATGTATTGTTTTTATAGTTTTGTTTAAATGTCTTTATGCGAGAAGAAATAAGAGTTTAAAATGCCCTCAGTTCCACTGTGCTGGAATTGTATTTTTATTTATTTACGCCAAATGCATGGTGGAAAAGGGTGGAAAGATGGAGTGTATTCGAGATGTTTATGAGGAAGAACAGGCATCTGTTTGGCTCATCTATGGAAAACAGAAGGAAACCATCTTCTACAGTGTGTGTGTGTGTGTGTGTGTGTGTGTGTGTGTGTGTGTGTGTGTGTGTGTGTGTGTGTGTGTGTGTGTGTGTGTGTGTGTGTGTGTGTGTGTGTGTGTGTGTGTGTGTGTGTGTGTGTGTGTGTGTGTGTGTGTGTGTGTGGAAAAGTTAATCAGATTCTGGCTTTGTTTGTTTGTTTCTAATGAAGTAAAAGTAGGTCATCAGTACTAGTAAAACATCAAAGCTATACAGCTTCATTAAAAGTGAAGCGTTAAATGTTCAAATACATTTGTTTATCCCAACCAATTGTTGGTTGATCTGACCACAACATTTTCAACATTGTGGCTCTGTCAATATCAAAAATGTTTGTTTGAACATCCTGAGCACCCTTGTGGAAACGTTGATTTAATTTTATTTATTGCGCACTTTTAAGTGTTAAAAATTAAAAGTATATTTTTACAAACGTACATTTATATTATAATACCGATTAAATAAAAGTCACCTTAAATACACGTTGTATTAATGCGTTCACTTTCATTACCATCTTTTAAAAAGTGCACTTTGTAATAATGTCAAGTCATTGTCAAGTTTGTACAATTTAAATGATTAAATAATAATTTGTCATGCTTTAAAAAAGCACACCGATTGTCACGTTTCTGTATGTTTAAGCTATGTTTTGTGATCTTGGTTTCCCCTGTCTTTGTGGTTTTTGGTTTAGCCCTGTTAAGTTTTCCCGCTCCTCGTTTGTGTTCAGTTTCATCACCTGTGTTCAGTTAATTATCCAATCATTCCAAGTGTATTTAAGCCCTGTGTTTTCTCCCTGTGTTTGTCGATCGTCGTCTTTAAATGGTTGTGTGTTTCCTGATTTCCTGGAGTTTTGTTCCTGTTTGAGTTTGGAAAGTTTTCATTTTGGAAATTAAAAACTATTATATTGAAATTCCGTGTCCTCGTCTTCAGCACCTGCACAAACCCTGACACCGATTTACATACTAAAGAACATGTACTTATTTTTTTAACCGTAGTGTGTTATAGTTATATATTTGAAATGTACTAAATTGCAACTTGATCATTATAAATGTTTAATAAAAAATATTTAAAAATAGTTTCATGATTATTATGACTAAGATAACTAATGGCATGTCAGAGCATTCAATAGTAACTTTAACCATATTTATCAAAGACAATAGAAGTAATTATGAAATTACAAAGATGTACTTAAGTCCTTCTTAAGTGGGTCAAAAACACAAATATAAATTAACTATAATAGCTACATTTTAATTTAATTTCATACAATTCATACATTTAATAACATACAATTAGGTTTCTGTAAACATTACATTTAGTTCACACTTAAGTATATCGATTTAAAGTAGATTATTCTGTAGTTACAGTAATTTTTGTATTGTTATTCTGGTTTAGGTGTGTAAATCTATGTTTTTTTTCTCTCTCTGTCCAGCACATATCTCTTTAGTAAGACCAAACTGTATTCGTTTGTATTGCAGTATGCAATTGCACTCAATAGTGCACACTGTACAAGCATAACACATCTACTGCCCTCTAGTGTGCAATTACACCATAACTTATTCATCTTTCCGGTGAAAAAGCCTTCCAGTCAAGCTAATACAGTCAGTTGCAAAAAACAGCCCAGACTTTTAAGCTGACACAGTCCTGACATATTTCTGGCTCGAAGAAAGCCTTTCATTCATCTTCGATTGAGGAGGGGGTGCAAAAGATCTTCATTGTCTGGTCACACAAAAGACACAACAAAGCAGAAAGATATTCTATCCACCTGCCTCTGAGATACGCAGGCAGAGCGGAACAGGACCGCTTTTGTTGCTGTATTAATGAGAGCTCCTGTTTCCCAAACCTGCACCCTCTGCCCCGACACCAGACTCACAGACCCCGCCACACCGGGGGCTCTGAGGTGAACCGAGGTGGCTGGACTATCAGACAGTTCAGCTTGACAAGCTAGGTTTAGTTTAAAATGTCAAATGAGCATATGCGCATGAGGTGGAATTAAGGGTCATTTTACAGCACATGTCTTTTGGGAGTTCTTCTTTTGAGGTTACTGTAATGCTGCAAAAGATATTGACCACAGGGCTATGGAGCAGCAGGAACACAAAAACACACTTCTCACTTGAGGACGACTGTTGTTCGATTTGATCACCAGATGGGGGCAGCAGATGAAAGCATTGAAGCATTTTTCTTGCCTCTTCCTTTTTTTGAATATTCTCTTTAGTTCTGTCACAACGAAATATGCACTTTGTGCAAACTCAGATTTGAAAGAAATCCAATAAAGGACGTCAAACTCAATTTCAATGTTATTTTCCAGCAAACTATACATGGTTCAACTCCACTCTCCCCCCTCCTGCACTTCGGGTGAAGAGGATGTGTGTCGGGTCTTCAGGAAACAGAAAACAAGGAAAGGCCTAGTCTAAAAACCTGTGCTGTCCAGCTGGCCTTCATCTATTCACAGATCTTTAACAAGACTATTAATAAAATTCCAATTCCCAATCATAAATGACAACAGACCTGTTGTTGTAACATCTGTGGTTATGAAGTCATTTGAGAGACTGGTATTGGCTTACTGAGAGACATCACTGGACCCTTGCTGGACTCCCTGAAGTTTGCTTATCGAGAAAACAGGTCAGAGGGACTGCTTTATGTCCTGAACATGGACAAACCAGGGACGTATGTGAGGATCCTGTTTGTGGACTTTGGTTCTGCTTTCAAACCGCCATCCCAGCACTACTTCGGACTATATTAACCCAGCTCTCTGTTTCCAGCTCTATCTGTCACTAGATCACCAGCTTTCTGACAGATAAGCAACAGCTAGTGAGACGGGGAATTCACGTCTACCACCTGCACAATCAGCACTGGCGCCCCCAGTGATGTGTGCTTTCCCCATTGCTCTTCTCACTGTACACCAACGACTCAACCGCCAAAGACCCTTTCAAACTCCTGAGTTTTGATGATAACACTACAGTCATCGGTCTCATACACAATGGTGACAGGACTGCATCCAGGCAGGGGGTTGAACATAACAACCTGGAGCTGAACACGCTCAAAACAGTGATGATCGTAGACTTCAGGAGAAACACCCCAGCACTCCCTCACTCACCATCAAGAACAGTCATTCAGGTTCATGGGACAATCACAGAGACTCTTGAACTTCCTCCGCTAGCTGAGCCACAGGAGCTGCTGACACAGTTCTGCTCAGCCAATATTGAGTCTGTCCTCTCTGGTTTCGTTCAGCCACCAAATCAGACATCAGGGATCATTGGTGACCTCCAGTCCAACCTCCAAAATATTTCTTTGATCAATTCCCTTACTAAATAGCATTGAGTTATGTCTGTTATAAGAAGAAAATGTCTGTAATTATTTATTTCACACTGTAGAAATAGTGTTCATAATGTTATTTAGTATTTTGTAATCAAACAAATCAAACTTATGTTCATCAATTAATACAAATAGATTTTTCAAGCCTCTTTTATTCCTTGATGTCACACTTTTATGTAATGTTTATTTCTATGATTGTAATCTAATTTTTTACTGGGTGAAATCATGGGGTAAAACATTTCAGTTTCACACAGCTAACTATTTTTAAGTTTAAATTAAACTTACATTTAAAACAAAAATCAAAACATTTTATGGTTGAAACATCCAGTTTTAGTGGCAGTAGCTGATTCCTAAAGGACTGAATCATCTCGTTCACTCTAATGATATATTATCACAAAAACAACATAAAAAAAATTTGATTTGAAAAACCCCATTTGGCCTCCAGATCGAGTCTGTGTTGTATCCTGTGACCATCTGCCCTGCATAGGCTCCCCTAACAAATAAAAAGTGATGACTTATGAATGCCCAGAGGGCCTGACACGTGCTCACTAAACATCCTCTGACTACAAGCCGCCTAAACAAACAATCTGACTGCCAAATTCAATATAAAATGTGTCTTAATGAAATTCAGTTATTCACTTTAGCGTCATTTACAGTAAGTCGCATTTTTCCGGCCCACTGAACGGAAAAGAAGAATTGTTAGTTTCCACCCAGTCTTAAAACCACAAACAGGTTGATGTTTAACCACATGAGTCACACTAGACCTGCAAATTATGCTTGACAATATATTTAAAGGGATCTTCTGGGTTATGAGAGAATGTTGAAAGCTACACATATCTTGCTGTCAGTCTACTATGAGACATACTACATGTGGGCGTGTGTTTTGTGTTGCTTATTTGACTATAGGCTCCTTTCAATGACAACACAATGGAAAAATAAGAAAACACATGATTATGAACCACACATTATTGTGCCCTATAATCACCCTCTTTGGACTGCATTTCTAAACTAGAGTTTTACATGATTTTATAAAGAAAATAGGAGCAGTTGCTGTTGTGTTATGTTTTTAGAATGTTGCTATTTGGGTTCTAATGGATTCTAGCTGGTTTCTATGGAAGCTTGTTTCCACTTGTTTCCGTTTTTTAATTCCTCAGAATTATGAGTTTGCATCTCGCAATTCTGACTTTTTTCTCTGAATTCTGAGTTTACACCTTGCAATAATTATTTGTTTCTTTCCACACACACAACACACCACCACACACAACACACACACACACACACACACACACACACACACACACCACACACACACACACACACACACACACACACACACACACACACAAAACACACAACACACACACACACACACACACACACAAAACAAAAGTATGTGCGACTTTTTATCTCACAATTCGATTTTTTTTCTCAGACTTCTGCATTTGTTTCTTGCAATTCTGACTTTTTTTTCTTAGAAGTCTGAGGAAAGAAATCTGATTTCCAAGAAAAAAGTCAGAATTGTGAGTTGTAAACTCACAATTTTGATAATTGTGACATAAAAAGAGATAAACAATTATTATTATTAATAATTTTTACAAAAAATTTGTGGAAACAAAAATAAATAATTGCAAGGTGTAAACTCAGAACCAGAGAAAAAAAATCTGAATTGCAAGAAACAAACTCAGAAGTCTGAGGAAAAAAATCTGAATTGCGAGTTTGTTTCTCGCAATTCTGACTTTTTTATCTTGCAATTGCGAGTTTGTATCTGACAATTCCGTTTTGTTTTGTTTTTATAAAAAAAAAGTAATTACAAATTTTTATCTCTGCAATTATGATTTTTTTCTGATTTTATGAGTTTACATCTCGCAATTCAGTTTTAGTTCACCTTCAGTTGCACACAATCAACGTAGTCGACGTGTCGACTGATTGGGATCACGCTTAGGAGTCTGTCATCTTCGAGTATTGATAAAATGAGCCAATGCACATTGGCTTGCGAGATTTGCATCTCACACTCCGCCCCGCTGGTATAAATATGGAAGTGGATACATGCACCATTTCTCTTTCGCTTGGGTGCCAATTGGTCTGGGTGCCGATTGCTGATGTCTCTGAAGAGTGTTGAATATTTTCAATGAGCGAGTCTTCTGGAAGTCTCTCTCTGTGCTGGTGTTTCTACAGCGCGAGTGCAGCGGTGGCCGCGAGCCGTCTGAGCTCTCAACTGCTGTTTTAACAGCATTCCTTTTTTTCTGATGGTGGTTGAGGGAGAAGAGTGCTTCACTTGTACAGGCTGCACCATTCCTGTCAGTGCCGCGATTATTCCCCTGTGTGCTCCAGCACTGGTGAGAGTCCCAAACTTCCTGAAAGAGCAACACGGGTCCGGTAACCAATCCCTGTGGGCCCCTCACTCCTCTATCACACCACAGCCGGTGGAGCTCCCCATTGAGCGTGCTGGTCCCTCTGTAATGGGCCGACCAGCCGTTTCATTCAGGGCCCCTCCAGAGGACAGGATGCCGATTGAAGCATTGGAGCGTGAGCTGACCTCTGGAGAGATGTCAGCTATGCTGAAACAGGCCGCCAATGCTGTCGGGCTCGAGTGGAATCCTCCACCGTGTCCTGCTCAGTCTCGGTTGGATGAATGGTTTCTCGGGGTGGGCCGTGCTGGTTCTCAGCCTGTCGCCCCAGTGCCTTTCTTTCCTGAAGTGCATGGAGAGCTTACCAGGTCGTAGACGGCACCTTTCTCTGCCAGAAACTGCCTGAGTAGCTCCTCCCCCCTGACTAACCTTGACGGAGGAACAGTGTAGGGTTACGAGGCTATCCTCCAGTAGAGCGGCCTGTCGCGACACACCTGTGTCCGGCGGTCACTGCCTCTTGGACGGGGGATCCTCATCTGCCCTCTAAGGCCTGTGAGTTCTCATTCATTCTGACGGGAAGAGCTTACAAAGACTGTGGGCAAGCCGCTTCCTCTTTGCATGCCATGGCGTTGCTACAGGTCTACCAGGCAAGGCACTCGTGGACATGCAGGAGGTTAGCCCAGACCGTGGGTGAGCTCCGCACAGCAACCGACCGCGCCCTCCGGGGCATGAGCGTTGTGGCGTGCGCGGTCGGTCTGGCAATGTCCACTTTAGTGGTCCAGGAGTGCCATCGCTGGCTCAACCTGGTTGATATGACGGATGCAGACAAGATTCTGTTCCTGGACTCTTCAATTTCCCAGGATGGGCTATCCGGCGACACGGTGGAGAACAGCCCCCAATAGTTCTCTGTCGCCCAAGTGCAGACGGAGGCCATCCGGCACATCCCCCTGGCGGCCTGCTGCTGCCTCCACCCCGCCACCGGTGGCAGCTCCTCTGCCTGCCAATCACAGAGGGCGTCCCCCTGACACTGCTACAGCTCCCGTTGTGCCTCCGCAGCAGCCTCCACCCAGACCTCAGCGTTGAGTCTCAGGCGCTGCCAAACCAGATGACAAGCTTAAGGCAAGGCGTTCCTGACACAGGCCACCCAGGGATGGGGGGATGAGCTCTTCATATGGTTACCGTTCCACCACTGGCTCCCCGGAGTCCAGCGATACCTGAATTGTCAAAGAGCAAATTCCTCCGTTCCTGGGTCCCAAGAGGGTCAGACTGGAGATGTGAAACCCTGTAAAGCCTTGCACCCCTCAGCCCCCTCTTGTGTCGCCAGCTGACAACTGGGTGCAGTTCAAGGACCCGGTCACACCTTCTCACGCACCTCCTGCCAACCCGTGGAGACAGGTAAGTGTCACACCGCACACTCAGGCCCCGCTTCGGGCCACCCCCGGGCCTTCCGAGCTGGGTCCCTTTCCTCCACTTCACTGCCCCACCCTGTACGTCTGTGCTTTCTTTCCTGCAAGATGGGCTGGAGCGGGGGCTGTCTCTCTCCACCTTCAAAGTGTATGTTGCCTAAACATCACGATGCATTGGATGGGAGATCCGTGGGAAAGCACGACCTGAGCGTCAGGTTCCTGAGGGGAGCGAGGAGACTGAATCCGCCTCGCGCCCCTCTATACCCTCTTGGGACTTACCTCTGGTGCTGACCGCATTGCAGAGACATCCCTTTGAGCCAATGCAGGCAGCCGAGGTAAAAGTCCTGTATTAAAAACAGTTCTCCTGCCTGCTTTGGCCTCCATCAAGAGGATAGGGGACCTGCACGCATTTTTGGCATTCTCACGTTATCCTGAGACTGGATATGTGCCCAAGGTTCCTACCAATTGCTTTCGGGACCAGGTGGTGAACCTGCAAGCGCTGCCCCCAGAGGAGGCAGACCCAGCCCTGGCTTTTCTCTGTCCCGTCCGCGCTCCTTGTAGTTATATGTGGACAGAATACAAAGCCTCAGGACCACACACTAGCTCTTTATCTGTTACAGAGGCCAGCAGAAGGGAAAGGGTGTCTCCAAGCAGAGGTTGGCCCACTGGATAGTGGATGCCATCATCTTGGCGTATCAATCCCAAGATGCACCATGCCCCCCTGGATTGCGAGCCCACTCCACTCGGAGTGTAGCTTTTTCCTGGGTGTTGGCACAGGATGCCTCGCTGACAGATGTTTGTAGGGCTGTTGGCTGGGCGACACAAAACACGTTCGCTAGATTCTATAGACTACGCGTCGAGGCGGTTGCTTCCCGTGTGCTCTCTTCACATAGAAGACAGTCAACACCGTAGGCCCCGCTCGATATGTCGGCTTGCTGCGCCATTCCTATCCTATGGACCGGATATGTGCGCCATTCTTGCTCCAGTAGAGTTCCTCTTTAGCCAAACCTTGTTGAGTTTCTCCACACCCCTCGGCAACGGACGTGGCGGAGTGTCCGAAGCCAGGCCTTACACTCGTATGCACTTGTGGAACCTGTGCTAGGCTGGGTCCATATGCTGTGATCCCTACGGCGATCCCATATGTGTATTCTTCCAAGGTACGCATCCCTGTGGCAAGCCCGTATCTTTCCCTTGGCAGAGCCCGCCCTGCCGTCACTGACCGGTTGAGTCTCCCCCTGTTATAGGCTGGAGCCACCTCAGTGACATTCCATATGTTGTACTGCCCTGTAAAACACCCAGTCCATATGTGTATCCTCCACATGTATACCTCCCCACGACCAGGATGTTGCCTCCGCAGTGTATGCCTTTCCCCGAAAGGGCATGCTTTCTCAGTGTTATCCCAATCAGTTGACACGCCGACTACGTCTCCGTTCCCTCCTTCAGGGAAAGAGGGTTACATACGTAACCAAGACGTTATTTGTTCTTTTTCCGCCACAGAATAATGAAAAAAAGGTAATTGTAACATTTTTCTTTTGCCTTACAATGGTCTGTAGATATGACATGAAATCCTTTAATGTAATTATATGATATTTTAAATATATGGATATGGAAGAATTTAAGGTATTGTTCTTGTTCATGGGATGAGTTACACATTGAATTTTATTATGAGCAACAGTAATAGTCATGCTTGCCCGAACAAGCACCGCTAAGTACCAAAATTGAGGAGAAACATTAGGAAATCCTATAGCTTTGTTGGGCTGCAATGACAGTTTCACATGGCTAAACAAACAAGAGCCCATGGCGTGACAAGCTCGCTACTAACAAATTCTGCTACCATGGCGATCACTTTAAACAAACTCGACTTTCAACAGGTGAAACACAAGCGAGAATGGACAGAGAAAGAAGGTCTGTTTGTTTGTGGATTTGTGAGGATGTGGGTGAACTGCTGGAAAACACGGCTGGTGTAAAAGTATCTGCTGTCCTAATGCACATCAACTGGTTTAATATAACCAATATGGTCCTTATTTTTGGAAACAAAACTCCTATACGACTCCTATGGAGTCTGAATGTTGTTATGACTGGAATGAGAGTAACTTCCCCTTTATGGGCTGTATTATGAAACAAGTAAAAAAAAAATCAACTGATTTGCCTTGAACTGAACAACATTTCCAAATCAGGTTTTTGACGACCTTTGCCCTAGAAAGTGGTAGGTAGAAAGAAAGCGTCTTTGACTTCATAAAAGTGAAAAGCCATAGTATAGTTTTTCTGCCCATTTTTTAAATGACATGAAACCAGTAGGATTAAAGTTGAAAAGAGGTTAAAAACCATTAAAAAGAGATGTTAGCATAGCAGTAATATAATGCATACCAGACATGACAAGACTCAATTAATCCTGAAGGCGGAGATGATACTGCTTACAAATGCAATGAATGATTATAGACAATAGGTCTTAGGTATGTTTGAACTCAGCCCTGACATACAAAAGAAGAGAAGCACAGAAAGAAAGGCCATCTAACACCCATGAATGTCAAATAAACATCTTATAATCTTCTTTCCTAAGGGTGTCATAATTATATTTCACATATTCCACAAATGTTTCTGAACTGTGAACGTGAAAAGGTGTTTCTATAAATTCAGGCACTTTTGGGTTTACTGTGCTGGGTAATTTCTATTAACACAAACAGATTTCAATGTATGAGAGTCATTAAAAATGTTTTGAATTTTTTTTTGTGTGTGTGTTAAAGATTTTATCAAGTTAACTTTGACCCAGATAACTATGAAAATCATTAAAAATATCAATTAGATAAATTATATTAAAAGTATGATCATTGAAACAGTGAAATCCTAAATATTTTCAGTAATCACACTTTTTTTCAACAAATCATGTCTGTCCCTCAATAGTGCAATTTTTTCCATCACAAGTATTTTGTTTTATAAAAGATGTAATTTTGTCAAACTATGTAAAAAAAATTTTATTAAAATATTGATATTACTATATTTAAACAATATTATTATTTTTTTAATAAAAATGTTTTTTTTTTAAATCACCAGTGATTGTTTAGTTTTTGTTTTTGTCAAACTATACAAAATGTATGAACATAATATTAAAATATACAGTACATTTCGTAAAAAAGTGTCATTTCCAGAATGCTATTAAATAATTTGAGATGTGGTGAAATTTACATTGTGGTGGAAATTACTTTTTTTTTTTTTAAATCACAGGGCAAAAAGTTACAATAGTTAAAGAGGCTTTCAATTATTTATAATAACACATTCGGAGGAAGAAGAATTGCACTCCCAAAACATAAAATCCTACACCAAAATCCCTGACTATACACACAATGGCATCCTGAAAGAGCGAGCCAGTTTCTGCACAATGGTCGGGCTCTTGGTTCTCTGTCTGGTCTCAGGCCGAGTCAAACGAGCCCTTATTAGCAGGCATTGTACTAGTTGAGCTGTCCTCATAAGTGGCAGTGGGCCGTTTGATCCCATCCTCGATTTCAAAGAGACAGGAACCCGATACGAGCCGATGAGATGGATAGACCGAGAGGTAGCTCGGTTCATGTCTTCGGAAGCTCTCTTACCCAGGAGGGCCAATCAGGAGGAGGGGGTGGTCGGCGGGGCGACCTGACCCTCCCAACACCCCCCCACTGCCTCTCTGGTCTGCTTGAGCTCAACATGTAATACCTGTATCTGATTTCACGGATCTGTGAAAGAGACGGATGATGTTTGAAAAAGGGAAAGCCCCTTTATTTAAGCGATCTTTCTTTTTTCCTGTGGCTATTCATTTTGGCTGTCTTACTATGGCTGGTTTTCTTTCATCTTTTGCTTAATTAATTGGCTGGTTAATCTCTTTAGTGGCCTGAATAACCGAAACAAGGAAGACAGTAAATGAGGCACGTTTCATTGTGCAACAACTGCTTGTATAACATAAACTTTTAAACTAAACAATTATCACTATAAAAATCTCAGGCAGCTGCTATTCCGAGGAAGCTTTTCTGAGGTTTGAAGAACTTTAGGGTCACAAAAACTTCCTTTGAATTTCTGGTTCAGACCTCTATTTACAGTTTGTTGTATCTGTTTATGCCGCAGGGACATACCTTAAGGATTGTTGGAATTTGGCTATGAATTTACAGCTTAGCAACACCACATAACAGTGGTAATTGTAATGTCTATGCATTAACAACCATGCACAATCATATTTGAAATAGTTTTGTACAGTGGCAATTTTATTGCTCAGCGGTTGATCGTTCACAGATAAGGAAACTAGCTATTCTACTGTATTAACTTTGTCTCAGCTGTTTCTCCAAAAAATGAGACAATCCCACTATACTATCAAGGAGAAACAATTGAGATATTAACAATATTTTTTTTCTGTTGGATCATCTATTTCCTTCATGCTAATATTCCACCAAGATCCATGAATTGATTAAAAAATAAATTGTCAAAGGTAATTCATAAATATATCAAAAATGATGTATGAAGAATGTTTAATTTATTTATTAAAAAAATACTTTAATTTAAATTGTTTGGGGGTGTAATGACAAATTAGGAATGTTGACATATAAAAAAATTATATATTTTATTATGAATTTATATTTACTAATAAAGCATTCATGTAAAAGGCTTGTGGTGCAACTAAAGTCATGTATGAAAACATAAAACAGGAAATTATGTCGGACACCTACAGACACTAATGTGTGTCAAGGTCTATAAAGTTTTACATTGAGAAATATATTTAATTATTTTTTCTTATATGTAACATATCAAGGCGTAAATAAAATGTGTAATAACTTTTTACGTTACACCACATGCATATATTAAACAAATATTAAACTTCTGTTGAAAATGGTAAAAAAGATATTCAAAACCATGTAAATACCAACATGATTAACAATTATAATATTATTTGCAGTGTCGGGTGTTAATGCATAATTTAATTACTTTTCCCTTGAAAAGCTAAAGTAAGGGATTACAATTACAGCTACTTCTGATGTACTTACATTAAACATGTGACCCTGGACCACAAAACCAGTTACAAGTCTCACTGGTACATTTGGGGTAATAGACAACAACATTGTTGTCACGATTCTATGTGTTTAGTTATCTTTTGTGATCTTGTTTTCCCCTGTCTTGTGTGATTTTTGGTTTAGTCCTGTTAGTTTTCCCGCTGCTCGTTTGTGTCCAATTTTCTGCACCTGTTTTCAGTTAATTATCTTGTTTGGTTCAGTGTATTTAAGCCCTGTGTTTTCCCTGAGTGTTTGTCGATCGTCGTCAATGTATGGTTGTGTGTTAACCCTGAATCCCTGGAGTTTTGTTCTTGTTTGATTTTGGAAGTTTCATTTTGGTAATTAAAACTATTATATTGAAGCTCCCGTGTCCTCGTCTTCAGCAACCTGCACCCAACCCTGACAGAACGATCGACCATACAAAAAGAAGAGAAGCGAAAAATGAGCAGAAGGAAAAGGAACATCAAGGTGAGCCCCATGGAAACACCTATCTTCTGCCAGAATGAGCTCTCTCTGGAGGAATATGCAGGGCTGTACATAGACCTCTATGATGATGTTACTCAGAATGAAGAGGCACTTACAAGGAGTTTCTGGGGTGGTCTGAAGGACCCATTAGCCCAGATAATTCTTGTTAAAGATCTCAATCTGTCATTTCTGGAGTTTGTGGATCACACACTGTGGGCGTGTGGATCCACATACCTCGTAGAAGATCTCCCACTCCAGCCAGTGCCAAGCCCGCCAGCCCCTGAGCCCATCACCTGCACGCCAGCGCCTGAACCCATCACCTGCACGCTAACGCCAGAGCCCATCGCATGCCCGCCAGAGCCTGCACACCGCATCAGCCCTGCCGCCAGATCGGTCCCTGGACTTCCCCGGCTGATATCCTGTATTACTGATCCCCCGCTGATATCGGTGCGATTAGCCCAAAAGATGGCTGCCGAGGCTGAGGTTCACGTCAGCCACATCCAGCCAGAGCCTGAGCCCGTCGCCTGCCCGCCAGAGCCTGAGCCCGTCGCCTGCCCGCCAGAGCCTGAGCCCGTCGCCTGCCCGCCAGAGCCTGAGCCCGTCGCCTGCCCGCCAGAGCCTGAGCCCGTCGCCTGCCCGCCAGAGCCTGAGCCCGTCGCCTGCCCGCCAGAGCCTGAGCCCAGCCCCAAGCTCCCTGAAATGCTGGTTCCGTCCAGTTCCGAGTCCCCTGATGTGCTGGCCCCGTCCAGTTCCGAGTCCCATGATGCGCCAGAGCCAGAGCCCGTTGACCCAGCGCCAGAGCCCGTTGACCATGCGCCAGAGCCCGTTGATGTCAAGTCAGTTCCCGAGCCTGTCCTCCCCAAGAACATTTTGGGGGGGCGCTATACGCCTTCGCCGTGGCCGGCCAAAGATCCATGGAGGCCTGAAAAAATAACACCGCCATGGCCACCCGAAGGGTCCTCACCGCCATGGCCACCCGAAGGGTCTTCACCACCACGGCCGCCCGAAGGGTCTTCACCGCCGTGGCCACCCGAAGGGTCTTCACCACCACGGCCGCCTGAAGGGTCTTCACCGCCGTGGCCACCTGAAGAGCCTGCACCGCCACGGCCACCCGAAGGGTCCTCACCGCCGTGGCCACCCGAAGGGTCCTCACCGCCGTGGCCACCCGAAGGGTCCTCACCGCCGTGGCCACCCGAAGGGACTGCTCCGCCCTGGCCACGCCCACAGCCTGCACCGTCGTGGCCACGCCCACAGCCTGCACCGTCGTGGCCACGCCCACAGCCTGCACCGTCGTGGCCACGCCCACAGCCTGCACCGTCGTGGCCACGCCCACAGCCTGCACCGTCGTGGCCACGCCCACAGCCTGCGCCGTCGTGGCCACGCCCACAACCTGCACCGCCGTGGCCACGCCCACAGCCTGCTCCGCCCTGGAGGCTTCCTGGACCTGCACCATGCCCTCGTCAGCCTCCAGTGCGCCCACCCTCCCACCCCTTTGGATGTTATACGGCGCGAGGACGCGCCTTCGGGGAGGGGGGAGGTACTGTCACGATTCTATGTGTTTAGTTATCTTTTGTGATCTTGTTTTCCCCTGTCTTGTGTGATTTTTGGTTTAGTCCTGTTAGTTTTCCCGCTGCTCGTTTGTGTCCAATTTTCTGCACCTGTTTTCAGTTAATTATCTTGTTTGGTTCAGTGTATTTAAGCCCTGTGTTTTCCCTGAGTGTTTGTCGATCGTCGTCAATGTATGGTTGTGTGTTAACCCTGAATCCCTGGAGTTTTGTTCTTGTTTGATTTTGGAAGTTTCATTTTGGTAATTAAAACTATTATATTGAAGCTCCCGTGTCCTCGTCTTCAGCAACCTGCACCCAACCCTGACAATTGTATGGGTCAAAATGATCGATTTTTCTTTTATGCCGAAAATCATTAGGATATAAAGTAAAGATCATGTTCCAGGAAGATATTTTGTAAATTTTCCAACTGTATATAATATATAAAATGTTTGTGAGTGAATGCAGAAATATTGAGAGCATAAATGGACAACTTTAAAGGAGATTTTCTCAATGTTTCGGGTTTTTTTTTTTTTTTTTTTTTTTTTTTTTACACCCTCAGATTCCAGATTTTCGAATTGTTGTATCTCGGCCAAATATTGTCCAATTCTAAACCATACATCAATGGAAAGCTTTCTTCGGCTTTCAGGTGATGTATAAATCTCAATTTCAGAAAATTGACCCTTGTGACTGGTTTTGTGGTCCAGGTTCACATATAGACTATAGAACAATTCTATATAAAACAATAGTGGAATTAACGTCAAAATTTTATATCTAATGTTAAATTGTATGTTTTTTTATGTAACCTCCCTTTAAATACTTGGGTGAATTCAAGAATAATTTATGCAGTTTTATATTATTTATTTGAAAGAATTAAAAGAGCAGTTTCATGTCTATCCTTGTTTTGTTTAACTGGTCGAGGTTGATATGGTGTTTAGAAAGTAATGCAACCCTTTTTAGAGGGAGTAACAGTAATCTAATTACACTGTTGAAGATGTAATTAGTAAGTGATTCATTACTTTTTTAAAGTAACTTAGGCTACTCAACATTGCTTATTTTAATTTCCTTTAATAAGACATATTATAAGAGTAATGGGCCCCAATGGTCATAATGTTTCAGGTGCCTGGCTAGAGTGACTTTTTTCCATTTCAGTTGCATGGTTTGACTGTTCTGACCGGTCACTCTGTCTGGGCATTGGCATACTTGTAAAATGAGAAGATGAGTCAGAGCTGTTGTCATGTCCCTTGAGTCATAAATTACGCAAGGGAACCTTTTAAACACCAAAAGTGACCATCCAGTGACCTCCTCACAATCATCCAATGCATTAAGCTAATCCGATTCTGAGGACTAGCAATCTATTTTTCCTCCAAGCACTTAAGAGAAGATAAGAAACTTCTGTAATTCATGACTGATCATAAGCCAAATGAACATCCTCTGCTTTTCAGCAAGCCGTCTATAATTGCACTATAGGGCCAAACATCCTCAATTCATGAGCCGTGTGTTTGCCTTTTAAAATCTGAGCTGAGTCCCACAGCTATCACTGGGACAGTTGAAAAGCTTTACAGGGTAAAGAGACCATGGAGTAGATAAGCTGTCGACGAAGGTATGTGTTGAAGAGGCATGTGGACTTAGCAGTCAGCACAAAATTAATAGTTTGCACCTACTTTTCACAGATGAATTCGCAAATGTCAAAACAGCAATCCACGCGAGACGCTGGAATGAAATCAAGCTACTTGTTGTTGAAAGGCCAGTGATGGACGAGTGCAGGCTAGCTTGTAAAAAGAAAATCACATCTAGACTGCCACATGCTAAAAAGATAAACACTTTGATTAATTGGTTTAATGAATGATGACCTGATTTGCATGTTTTGCATGATTTGCCTGTTAGAATAGATGTTTATGGCGGTACTTCTCAACTGATTTTATTTTAGGACTCAGATTTTACATTGTACTTCAACTGCAACCCAACACAGTTTTTGTTCAGTGTTTGAAAGTAAACAAAGATATTCCTAAAATCAAACACTGACATTTATAAATTGGTCTATTATTGGTGTCTATACATCTAAAATAAAGTATTTGATTATAATTTTAGATGTAATATATTATTGCCATGCAGACTGATCTCATGAAACTGCGTATGTATGACACGCCAATTCGTATTTCCATTTTTGGCGTGCTATCAACACGCATAATCGCTTTTCAGCGTGTTTATGAACGCCGTTGACTATAAATATATGACCTACCCCAACCCCGTCCCTAAACCTACCCGTCACTGGTTAATACCATTTATGAGTCTTTCCCTACCATCCTAGTAAGAAAAATATCGCTCCCCCAGATGTATATCAAAATTTGGCTTTATTTCGCTCGGATTTTTAACGGCGTGTACATACACGCGGAATCACTCGGACATAACGGCGTAGATATACACGCATACACGCGGATAGCTCAAAATGCGTATAAATAACACGCCACTTGACTTGAAAGTGGCGTGTATGTTTACGCAAAAGTCATGATGTCATGTTGTGCCATGGGACTTCAATGAACCGCCTGAAAAAGCATTTCCCGGCGGCTATTTTGCACTAATAACTGGGTTGTAACATCCTTTGTCTGAGTGTCTTGGGCCACCTATACAACCTATCTTTTATAAAAATAGGGACAGAAGACTGGATGATCAGGCTGAAGTAGCTGTCCGTCGACGGTGCGGACCCTGTCATAGGCATTTTTAAGCGTATCATCATGAGAGCTAAGTCATCTAGCTCAGGCGGTAAGAGCTGTGGCCTTGCTCTTGTTTCCTCTGAGTCAGTGTGTGAGGGTCCCGGAAAAGCATCCTCAGCCTGAGCCACCGACCCCCCCTATACATATGGGTCACATCTCGAAATGGATAAACTTCACGCTGGGAACGCAGCATTTGTATTCTGGGCTAATTACTTCATACACCTATTTAACTATGTATGTACAGTACATACCGGAATATCTTAAACAAAGTGTTATTAGTTGTTGTACTCACTCCAATTAATGAGATGGATGAGCCTGATGCTGGTAACACAACATTTGTATTCTGGGCTTTATGCTTGATACTGATAAACGTAGTTAATCTTCAACTCTCGTAAGTCGTGACCGTTGTTTGTTTTTAATGCAAGCGAAGAAAATATAGCTTCACAGAGATAGGTCGAGACAAAGGGAATCAGTTCATCCAAAGCGATTTCAGATAATCCGGGGTATTCCCCTGCAACTGACAGACAGAATTCATCCAATGGAGTTGAGACAAAGGCTGTTTGCAGGGTCCTGTCACTGGATAGGTCCAGCAGTGAGTCCTGTAGTCCCGTTGACAGGTCCACGAATGAGACGAGTGCCGTTCATTATGTCGCCTTGTTGAAGTAAATTGTAGCTTTTCTTGTTTTACCCTGGTCTTAAAGTAAAAAGATGACTGTGAAAAATAGTAGTATTTAATTAAATGCATGTATGGTGAGATTACTACATTTTCATGTCAATTTGTGTTCATTTTGATCACTAACTATGCGCTGTCACTTTAATTCAGCGCGTGCAGCACAGCAGAAATAGACTCGGTAACGATCGCTGCACTGCTGTATACGCACCGCACCTGGAACGCATCGCCGGACCGCACCCGCGTGCAGTGTGAAAGCTCTAACCTGTTAACATGGGTACGGAAAAAAATACGCACCGCATACGCACTGCAAACTGAGTATGTGTGAAACAGGCGCAACCGAACATAATTTTCCCTCTCAGCTTTTCACCTTCCTTGTTGTCACATGTCCTGGCCATCAGCCACTTGCAGCAAGTGTCCCGGAGCTGTTTGGCCATGACGAAAGGTCGACCCGTTGGAGGATGGCCCGATTCAAGTCATCACCATTCTTTGTGTATTTTCATAATATTTCTTATCAACACATCTTTGTACACTTATTTTCACTTATGTATATCACTCCTGTAGCGAATCAGCGTTATGAAATATTAATAATCAATCATAACTTGTTATAATCAATTATGAATATTTGAACCAGTTAATCCGGTTAAAGATACAGTATGTAACTTTTTTGGCCACAAGAGGGCGCAGTTTCCAACAATAACAAAGGCGTATGTTTATGACGCAGTGATGAGCTGAATGACGGGACTTGCTGTCAATCTGATGGATCCAGTGTTGCCAGGTCCGTATGCCTGCACTGTTTCTGCGGGTCGTTTGTGTAGTGCACATGTTGACGCGATTGTTTTATCCACTGGAACATGATTGTTATCAGGGAAACACCCGGGAACACTATTTGACTATTTTTGGCCGTGATTGGGTTAGTTTTGATGAGCAATTGGGCAGCTTTTGTTGTGCAGACCTGGCAACCCTGGATGGATCTAATAATATCTAGGGATGAGTGAAAACACTCATGTTTTTTAACATTACAGTGGTGTGAAGCAGGTCGCGATTGCTAAAGAGACAGATATCACACGCAAGTCCCGCGGATAAGTATATCACACGCGAGTCCCACGGATAAAGTATATCACACGCGAGTCCCACGGATAAAGTATATCACACGCGAGTCCGCCGGATATATAGTATATCACACGCGAGTCCCGCGGATATAAAGGAATAATTTAATTCTACAGAACTACACGCAAGTGCTGGATTACTCACACAGGTCAGTTTATTAGACGAATTAAACTTGTGAGGGAACGCAGCGCTGTTTCACTTGGTCTAACGTTACACTATCACACTAAACGGCATTTAAATGTGTGTTGAAAGTTAATGTTATTCTACGTGTTAGTTCGTTTTCTATAGCCTACGAAACATAGCAGCTAACGTTAGATCAAGATTAGAAAAACGTACTGACCATATTCTCGTGAAGCTCTGTCGAGTCCAAGTTAGTCGTGGACGTGGAGCTCTCAGCATCTCAAAAACGCCACGCTGATATTGATCCTTAGTTCTCCTTGTTTGTCCCAAAGTCTGCTTGCCATGGTCTATAATGTTTGAACGAAACAAGAACTTTGTGCCGCTAAACGTCACGCATTACGCAGTTGTCTATGTCTGTCGCCATGGTTACATCATGGCTATGGAATTTTGAGCGGAAACCGAGGATAGCGCGGATATTGCATCATTGACAGGTGACATTTGTTGGCCGGGACCGCCACTTATTTAAAATTGGAATTTCTCTGAAATAAAAAATCTTTGGAGACTTTTGGGATATTGTAAGTACACAACTGCAGGAAATATATCACACTGTGCAAGTGATTTTTGGATATTTTATTACAAAATTCCTACATATTGGACCTTTAACTTGATGTAGCTACATTAACATTACAACCAATTACTCGGTTCATCCTGTGAACACTCAATATTGGTTATTAATTAATTAATAGAAATGTACATTTCCGGGCCATGGGAAATGTATTTCTTACTAAGTACTACTAAGAGCAAGTAGTCAAAATCTATGATTAGTGACTCGAGATATGAGCTTGAGACACAGACAACTTTACATGTGACATGAACAAGACTTTATTAACTAGACTAAACATTTAAACTAACATACATACATATAGATACATGCATACAGTTTACCAAGGGAAAGAGAGCTGAAGCAGAATACAGGAAAGCAAGACGTTATAGCATTGTTTGAATTTCAGCAGATCAACAGCCTGAGAAACCATCAGTTTAGTTCTTAACATGCCCTTCTTAAAATGGGGTAAGTATACTTAATGTATCAAATAATGAGACTAAGTTTGATACTTGCATGTCTCGCCCATTTGAATTAAACTGTCCTGATTTATCACATGGAGATATATATATAGAATGTATAGGATTAAAAGGGTTCGTTTCTCCTTCTCAGCAACCATTAAGTCCATGCACATTCTTTTGGGTCGTAAAACTTATTTGAGGGAAGTTTCACAGACCTTTGTTGGGATAGTGAGTTTGCTGGATTATTCATTAAATATAATGAATCATTTGTGTGTGTCTGATTGGTCCAGACCCTACACTCCAAATGTTGTCATAATCTCAATGTTACCTCTTCAAACCCTAGACCAAAGAGGTCATAACATTTATTGGGGGCTCGTCTGGGATTGATTTGATCAATCCCAAAAATCCTTGTAATTGTGGTAATGTGTGTTTGTTGATGGCAATTGACCCTTCGCAAAGACCCGCCCTCCTTAGTTACTGTCGCTATGTTCCGACAAGCTACGCCGCTCTCATGTTCTCACACAGTGAAAAATACATCGCGGAGCAGAGAGGAGACTGACAACACGCGGACAGACAGGACAGACCAGGTTACTTTTCGGTTACTTTTGATATTAAGCATGTTAAACAAAGTCTCACCTTTCAAATATGGTCATTTTTTTAAAGAAATTTAAACAATAAATACCGTTTTGTGGCTCTTTAATGTGCCGTGACAGGTTGCTGTAGAGCATCAGTTAAAGCTGCTCGTGATCCGATCATCTCTTCCTTCTAGTTCATTTATAGCATCAAATAAACATGAATTAACATAAGAAGGAATGTTGTTTTAACCGCGGAAAGGCGCCAGTTTATTCAGTTTTTCAAGTTCAAATCCTCCCATGTTAATCTACTATCTCTCCTGACTGCTTGATCCGACAAAATGGCGGATGGCGAAGTATGATTGGTCAGAACACCTGTCAATCAAGCTCCACGCGAAGGGTCAATTGACGCTATGTTTTTATTTTAGCACTCGTCTGTTAATTAGACATTATGGAAATGTTTAGCTTGCAGAATTGTGTTACCAATCTGATATTAGAGCAGGATAACTTTTAACTTTTATTTGATAACTTTTAAGATTTGTAGCTAATTGCAGACCACTAGCAGATTTTTTGGATTAGACAGAGTCTTAAAAGAGAAATAAAGAGTAGACTGTTAGAGCGTTTGAAAGAGCCAAATGTTATTCCTATGTCAAACACTACAGTTGATGAGGCTAGCAGAAATGTAGGCTTTGGTTACATTGGGCATCTCAGTCTCGGAGATGAGGAGGATAAGCGGAGTGGTAGAGCTGAGCTGCGGTGGAGGTGATGGCCAATGCTAAGGCCAACTTGCCACCATTTGATCCATTCTCTCCCATATTGCCCATTTGCAATATAAGACACAAGAGAAAGCCCAAGCACATCAGGCTAAGTAAATATGTGTTTAGAGGTACTCAGGCTCGAAATTGAGACTGAAAAGCAAGTGAAGCTGCGACAGCTCGATCTGGAGGCAATGAAGGTTGCTGCTGGTTCAGCTGCGCAGTCGATCCCAGAACAGGTCTCCGATTCTCCTCCGCTGACTGATCCATCCCAAATTACATTTGATACAAGCAAGCACATTCTATTCGTACCTCAGTTCAGAGAATCGGAAGTAGATTCTTATTTTAGTGGATTTGAAAGCATTACTACTTCTCTTCGTTGGTCTAACAAGGTCTAGTCTTTACTATGTACTATGTCTTACTAAGATGATTGGTAAAGCTCAGGAGCTATACACTCCAAGTCCAGCCCATCTCATACTAGAGAGGATTGTGAATGTTTTTATTGCCACAAACTAGGACATGTGATTGCTGACTGTTTGGTCTTGAAAGGTAAACAGCAATCATTGACTAAAAGTATAGGTTTCGTGAAAACTCATAACACGGCTGTTAAGGGAGTAGTTCACTTTTAAAATGAAAATTCTGTCATCATATACTCACCCTCATGTTGTTTCAAACCTGTATGAATTTCTTTCTTCTGCTGAACAGAAAGGAAGATATTTAGGAGAATGTCAGTAACCAGGCAGTTTCTGGTTCCCATTGACTTGCATAGTATATTTTTTTCCTACTATGGAAGTCAATGGGAACCAGAAACTGCCTGGTTACTGACATTCTCCTAAATATCTTCCTTTCTGTTCAGCAGAAGAAAGAAATTCATACAGGTTTGAAACAACATGAGGGTGAGTATATGATGACAGAATTTTCATTTTAAAAGTGAACTACTCCTTTAAGGTACCTGATGATGAGGTGACCAACCTTTTATTTTAAAGAGGGTGATTTCCTTAACAGCTCATCGAGAGGATCAGATGCACAGGTGCAATGCAATCATTTATTGTAGCAGATAAATTTCAGTTGTCTAACAATACTTTTTTTCAGATTTTGTGAGAGTGGCTGTATGTCCTTCACTTCCCGTGAAAGACGTCAATTTCATTCTTCAAAATGACCTGGCAGGTGGGAAGGTATTACCTTTTTTAGTTGTTGATAAAGTTGTTGATAAACCAGATGTGATTATTCCAAAGAATTGTACAACACCTATCCTGTGATGTGTTATTCCGAAGAATTGTACAACACCTATCCTGATGTTTTTCCCACATGTGCTGTTACTAGTGCCCAGTTGCGCAAAGTGGGTGATGTGGTTTATTTGTCTAGTTCATTCAGCTATTTAAAATCGTATTTGATTGCAGAGCGCCGTAGCGCTCTCTCTCTCTTCTCTGTGTATCTCTCGCACGCTCTCTCTCCCTCTCTGTACCTCTCGCACTCTTCTCTCCGTACCTCTGCGCGCAGCCGCTCTCTCTCTCTCTCTCGTACCTCTCGCGCGCGCTCTCTCTCTCTCACGCTCTCTCTCTGGGCCGTGTTCCTCTCATATTCAGCGTATGATCGGAATGTTTGGATTTCAGGTGATAAATTAAACCCGACGTCATCACAACATTTCGGCCGTATTGTTTCGGTAATAAAAGTCTTTCGGACGAATATTCGGTGCATCCTTAATACCAAGTTGTTATCCCTTCTCCTTATAGTCAAAATATGCGTAGCACATGATCATCAGCTTGCTCTCTTAGTTAAAAGACTCACATTAGGATACTAAGACATTAAAGGCCAGAGTTAAAAATAGATGTTGCTCAGTATTGTGCATGCTGTCAGTTGGTTGGGAAGCCGAATCAGGTGATTCCACCTGCTAAACTGTCTCACATACCAGTAATTGGAGAGCTGTTCAAACATGTATTTGTAATACATAATAATAATGTGTGTTGTTGCTAGATTTCTGGAGGCAAATCTCCTAAAAAATATCACAGTGCCCATTATTATGTTGGAGAATTCTTCTCCACATCCGGACTCCCTAAAATAGTACAAACTGATAAGAGTATTATTTTTTCAAAACTTTTTAAACAAGTCCTAAAGTCTTTAACAATTACTCACTGAGTTTCAAGTGTGTACCATCTGCAAAGTCAGGGCGCACTTAAATGCTATCACCAGACATTGGAGGCAATCCTTAGAAAATATAGTCTAGACACAGTTAAGGATTGGGATGAGGGAGTTCACCTGGTTTTATTTGCTGTATGAGAGACTGCACAAGTATCTCTTTTAGTCCAGCTGAACTCATATTCAGACATCAAGTAAGAGGACCGCTAAAAGTTCTCAAAGAAAATATTTTGGCGACTGTTTCAAGTCTGAACACTGAACTACTAGATTGTGTTAGTAAGTTTCGTGATAGTTTGCATTCTTCTCTAGCCAGTACACCGAAGGGTATAAAGCACACATTTGTTTTAAAAAAAGCATTTGCATTATCATTTATTCCTGGGGATGAAGTGCTTGTACTTTTACCTGTTCCTGGATCATCTCTGTTGACCCGTTTCTCTGGGCCCTGTTTTGTGAAAAAGAAAATGAGTGAAACTGACTATTTTCTTCACACACCGGATAGGAAACGTCAGACCAGTGTTTGTCATATAAAAGCTTACCATGAGAGATGCCAATGGTAAGCTAGGGAGAGATGCCAATGGTAAAAGATTCTGAAAAGACTGCTGGGCCCGCTGTTTCTTCTGTCGCAATAGCCGTGGAGCTGGTGCTATCTCCTGGTATCGGGTGCTGACGTGTACAGTGTGGTACACTGTATCGCTCATCAGTAGTACACACAGTTAGCCAATTCAGAGATATTAAAAGATCTACACTCATCTCAATCATTTGACTATGGATCAGAGAACGGACATTGTTAAAGTCCCCCTTCTCTAAAAGGCAGAGGACAGAAGGCTTCAAGAATAACTGGATACACGATCGAGAATGGAACTTTATATAGATAATCAGGGTGAGGATGAAGCAGGATGCATGCAAATTTCCTGTAGAAACTCTAGCACTGAACTGGGTCTGCACGGCATGCAGTACACCACCTTTCAAAGACATAGCGACATAGATTGTTCTTGTGGAGGGAGCCCCAGCACTGAGAATAGTCTGTACGACATCAGCTGTAAGCTCAGGATACCTCAGCCGGTCCCCCTCAGGGGCCAAACGGGATGATTCCATAGATCGGGCCGGGGATAAAGATTGGCCCCTGTGCCTGAGACTGAAGGTCGGTATCGCCTGTTCAGTATTGCCCAGGGCAAGCTGTCGAAGAGGGATACCATCTCCGAGAACCAAACTCTGGAACTCTTACTCTTAACAAAGTGAACATATATAGAGAGAGAGAACCACACACACAATGCAGTCTCTAAAGACAAAGACACCTGAACCTGTTTCATGTCTATTTATAGCCTCTCAGAGCGCACATTCCAATGATGTCAACATCAGAGGATATTTAAAGTGTGTTTGCCACACATACTTCACAACCGGTCAAACAAAGATGTTTTCCCATAGTTCATAACGCTATGAGAGTAGGTTTTGAAAGGGAACATTGCATTTTTTTCTAACTTAAGTATATTCTTTAAAAATATAATATTTTCTGTAATAAGTACACTTTTTTCTATAGTATGCTAAATTTAACTTTTTCACAAGTGACTACTGAAACAAAACAAAATTCAAAACGAAAACAAATATTCTCTGTTTATGTAATCTGTATGAAAAGAGAGAGATGTCAGTCGTTCTCATGGCAACTCATTGTCTGCTAATGTGAACACGCCTACCGAGAGCGTGCACTATTCAAACGCAAATGATCTGAGACAATCCAAGCAAACCTGTCAACGCCCACATCAACTCTATAAAACACAAAGTTTTATCAGATTCATGTACTTTGTCATCTTGTGAGGCTGTGAGGAATAATAATAGCATAATAGTAAAATAATCCTGGAAAAATTTACCTCAGAAGTGCTGGTTTCTGTCTCATTTCGAGGAGGATCCAGCTGAGGATTGTGAATAGTAAGTTATTTATTCTTAAAAGGTGACTAAACCCTAAAACAACTTTTTTTAGTTAATGATCTGTAAGACTGGGGGTTTATTAAGGCTGTTCATTGATTCAAGTACATTTTTTGACATTTGGGTATTAGTGTTTTCTACAATATATGGCGTAAAACTGTGCTGCCCTCTTCAGGTTGAATGGTGGCTACTGCAGTTGAATTTTCCTATTGGATGTTGTGGTATTGCGTGATGTAAGCAGGCACCAGCTCACCACACCCTTGCCTACAGAGAGACTCGGGTCTCAGGTGCACCCCATCCCCCCCCCCCCCATTTTGTCAAAAATAAAGTAGGCATATTGAATTAACTAGGAGGATGTTATTATAGTGTTTGTTCCAATTCAAACTAATGAATCCTTAACTTTGAAATGTGTATGATAAAATGTACTGTTTTTTACAAATAAAAATTACACTTGAAATATTGTTAAAATTTTAATTGTTGTTGATTTAAATGTGAAAACAATTTAATAAAATATTCCATAGCCTATTTATAGCCCGTATAGCCTATTTGAACAGGATTTGTTTCCAGGTATGACTGTGTACTCAAAATGTGCTTTTGACTTTAATTTATATTTGGATTATATTGTTAACTATATTCTACATAAACTACAAGCAATATATAATCTTTTATCATTACATTCTTTAGTTCCCTCTCAGTGACATACGTGACTGAGGCTATGTTTACACGGAAACGATCTGAAAAGAAAACGCAAAAGTGCGTTTTCACTTTTTATTCTGCGTTTAGACGAGTGTTACTGCCACACAACAACACCTATATATGAGAATATTTTGTACAACTGCTGAAAAGACTCTTGTATGTTTATCAGAGCTGCTAGGGCAACTTGAAGGTCCGACGTATGGAAATAATCCGACATGGTGGTTGTTATTTTCCTGTACTGGCGCATGCCTGTGACGTAAACGCGCACGCGACGAGAGCCACCGTGAGCAGATTTGCGTTTTTACCATTTAGACGGGGACGCGACGGTGGAGTGTTTTTAAGATTTCCACTCTGGAAGGTGGTTTCACTTTTTATCGTTTTTAAGCCCCCAAAACGCCATCGCCGTGTAAACGAAAGGCACATCCGATAAAATATTTTTACGTTTTCACCCGGAATCATTCTCGCGTAAACAGGGCCTGAAAGGCTCATTATGAAGCTTGTTATGTGGGTCATTGTCTTCTCAGCATTGTAAATCACAGCATTATTCAATTATCATTCACGCCCCCACACATATTGCCTTTCTAAACAAAAAGTGTCTTACAAAATTTTAATCAATGTCTTGTTTTATGTGAATGAGTATGCAGGATGATTTCCTTTGAAGCAAAAGTCCCATTAGTCAAAAGTCTTGTGGACACATATTTAATATGTGTTTTGTGGCCTTATTTCAATAACCATGCATAAACATTATTCTCTCAAAAATGCAAACATGTACATACATGTTGTGCACATATTATGGTAGCCCTGTTTGTGCTAAATAGAGTGTAATGACACTTTTACCATTAATATGTTTATAAGCAACGGAAAAAAGCACAAATGTCAGGGCATGTCAAAACATCTCAAGGACCCCAAACACACTGTAGATCCCTAAGGGATTTTGTTAGATGTATACATAATTTTGTTAGTCTTAATAGAATGAGATAAACAATAAAATTATAATCTTTTGATTGCAAAATATTTTTAAAATCAGTAAATGTGTTGAATTACAATGTTCTCAATATATTTAATTATTACATTACGTTAACTCTAAAAAAAAAGAATTCTCGCATGAGGGAATGTCACGCAACTTGTCAACGCTGACATTCGTTTAATTTGGTGGCAGATGAATATGCACTATAATTACATTTAACTAGACACTAGACACATAAAATGTATTGTCAACAAAGAAAAGATATGGAAAATCCTTTTGACAAGCCTATTTATATTGCTAACCTAATGAATAATTAACTAATTTGTATTTCATTTTATTATTTATCCCCTGTGACTTTACCAAACACACCTGAGCCACCAATTGAGAAAAATAGTTTTATAAGAGCATCACAATAAACACCTCAATACGTTTGATACAATTATTTTTTCCCATGGATTTAGTTCAGCTGTGAAGATCCCAACATGATAACATTTCTGTCTGTCCTAAAGCTATCCGTTCATCGCATCTGCCGAGACATAATTATACATGGGAGATATAAATTATGCATAACTTCATGGAGAAGCAGTGGTCTTCAAAGAGAGAGGTTGCTACAATTACAGTAATGGGCTGTAGCAGCATCTCTTTATAGTCCATTATATCTTTCTTGTTAGTGTGCTTTGGCAAATCCTTTCTGACAAATGACGGATCATTTTGAGCATGACCGTACTTCTATAAACACACTAGACTAATTTTCAGTCAGTTGGTTTAAAATAAAGTCAAATGAAATACAACTAGTTTCCCCTCGCTGGTTTTATAGCAATTTAAACTAGACACACAGGATGTGCCCTTCTAATGCAGTTCTAGTAAACAGTTTAGCCTTTGAGTGGTAAGTGTCGTCTAGGGAGAAAATATGCTGACATGTTTCTCTAGTTACTAATAATTTGTCATTGCAAAGAGTTTATTTACCATGCAATAGTTCCACAGTATTTATTATTTGTGGTGTGTGTTTGCTATCTTTGAGCCATAATACAAACAGGGTTGAATTATAAGGGCACACACACACACAAACTGACTTTTCTATGTTTTGATACTGCATGTGAACAAAAACTGTATTATAGGAGGAGCAGTAGTAAGACATTCTATCAATGGGGGGAACTAACCAAGGTATTACACTCTTAGAGCGATGTTCAAACATCCAAAACAGCTTTTTGTTCTTTTTTTTTAAGAATAATCAAAGGATATTTTTTTCCTTAAACGGTGCTGAATCTAATTAGACACATGTTGGCAATTTAACCATGTTTATGACTGTGCCACAGACACATTTAATCCCTTAACCTTTAAGTTTGATATGCAACAGCTGATAATGATCTTGAGTTTTACCTTTATTATGAGAAAATTGATGTAATCATCCATGTAGCTCTACCTACTAATCACACAACTAATCCAAGGCGACCGCTAGTCTGTCTGTCTGTCTTTCGCCGTTATTCGCGTCTGAAATGTCTGCAATGTATCCTTTGAAAGGACTTGCATTTGAAACTACTAAAAGACAAGTGAACTGAGTTTTACTCAGTTTGCCAGAAATTCATTGCAACGTTGCCTGATCTGGAAAAATCCCATGTTTACTTTGCAGAAGTTCAAGGCCTTGGGTTTGGCACTGTGCTGAGGTTTCTCACAGCTGTATATTATTATTGTCAAATAATGGTTCACATGAGAAAACTCCTCCAAATCATCCTCAGCTGACAGCATCGAGGATTTGACATGAGACAAGACTGTCTTCAGTTTAAAATGTATTATTATCATTTTTTAAATACTATTGTAATGTACACTGTAAAGATGAATTTTCTAAGTTGAAAAAGATTACTGGAGTGTGTTTTACAAGAAAATACTATCACACTTTATATTTTGGCCTACTTGACCATTTGATACAATTTACTTATGTACATACATGTTGGTGTATTGTAATTGCAATTGAAATTAAAGGTGCCCTAGAATGGGGTTATTTTATTATTTTATAATGTTTTCTGGGTTGCCCTTATAATGTTAGTATTTTTTTTAGATCAAAAATAGTCATAATTTAGAAATAAAAGGCATTTTTCCTAGCCTGATTTTAGCCTCTGATTTGAACACTCTGTTTGAAGGGGCGTGTCTGCTGTGGGACTCAGTGTAACCGCCCACTGCTGTGATTGGCTGCTGTGGGATTCAGTGTAACCGGCCACTGCTGTGATTGGCTGCTGTGGGACTCAGTGTAACCGGTCACTGCTGTGATTGGCTGCTGTGGGATTCAGTGTAACCGGACACTGCTGTGATTGGCTGCTGTGGGATTCAGTGTAACCGGTCACTGCTGTGATTGGCTGCTGTGGGATTCAGTGTAACCGGACACTGCTGTGATTGGCTGCTGTGGGATTCAGTGTAACCGGCCACTGCTGTGATTGGCTGCTGTGGGATTCAGTGTAACCGGACACTGCTGTGATTGGCTGCTGTGGGATTCAGTGTAACCGGTCACTGCTGTGATTGGCTGCTGTGGGATTCAGTGTAACCGGCCACTGCTGTGATTGGCTGACATGCTTGCATATGAAATAGCTACGTATTACATGTGAAACTCTCTTGAATACTTTTACTACAGCTATTAAACGTTTTTACTAATACAGCTATCGAGATTAACGAATCGTGAGATATTTATAAAGTATTTAAATCTATTTCCATCACATAAAATGTTGCCGTGATGAGCATTGAGTAGATGACAGTCTGTTGATCGCGAGACTGAAGATCTTATCATTGCAACGCAGTTTCTGCACTCTTTCTTGCTTTCACCAATGCAAACACGATGATGTACATACAGTAAGAGCTTTGTGGTGCGGAGTAACGTGCATCATTGATTTCATAACGAGTTTGGCAAGTGTCCAGATAAACTCGCGCTGTGTGGAAAGATTGTTCTTTGATCGCTTTCTGTATATAATTTATTCACTGAGAGAAGCCTGCTTGATATTGTCCCAGGTTAGAAAATAAGTCTGTGGTGAAATGGGCAGAGCAAACTAACAACTTCGAATTAAACTGTTACGGTATCCGATTATTGATAAACATCAACCACGCCTGTTGACATTTCTTTTCTGTGGGAAGGGTATGAAAAGTCCTCACATCCCCTGCACAGCCTGGAACATAACATTTATCTGCCATTTTCCCTATGATCTTCGCTTGTTTCTTCACCTGCAGAACTTCCGATGGTTCGGCTGCACAGTGCCGCCTGGCATTGAACATGGGCTGGCATATGCACATTTTTGGAGGCGTACATACTGTATTAATTATCCCGACTGTTGCGTTACAGTCGGTGTTATGTGGAGATTCGCCTGTTTTTCAGGGGTGTTTTTCAAAAACGAGATTTAAATAAGAAGTAGAAAACAATGGTGTTTGAGACTCACTGTATGTCATGTCCATGTACTGAAATCTTGTTATTTAACTAAGCCAAAATAAATTCAATTTCACATTCTAGGGCACTTTAAACAAAATCATGAAAAAAAAAACAGAGAGCAAGTTATTTTTTTGGAGAAGTTATAATCACTACAAAACTCACTAACATTTTCGGAAATTTTCAGCAATGGTAACTTTGTAAATGTTTCACAATACTCATTAATTTTTAAGGAGTGAAAGAGGACTGGCATTTCAACAATAATCTTTAGCTTTGTGTACTTTGTGAGACTTACTGAATAACTTGAAGTGATTGATAAGTGTTTACGAGAAATGTCCATCTTTACACCTGTCTGGTATTTGATTCTATTGTTAATTATAAAATTATATTAAATGGCACTAATATGTCCCTTTTCACAAGATGTAAAATAATGATGATGGCCAAACATGTACTGATGAGTTTTATGAAGTTATTCTACATCACACAAAAGATGAACCGTCAGTTTTACTCAAGAAAATCACTGTAAGAGCTGAATAAACACAGTATAAGTAAGTCTTATCCATAAACTCTCTCTCTCCCTTTATTATTATCATCAACATACACAGCAAATTACACAAAAAGACTAACAGTGAACAAATATATAGCCTACAGACTTTTCAGGGGGTGCTTAATAAACTGGTAAACTTTATATCCGTAAAATGACTCAGACGAACTGTAATAAAATGCACTCTCTCACTTTCATTACTGCCGTGACCAATAACGTTAGGCCTATCGCTCCGAAGACTGTAAGCTGGATCACATTGTTAGGCCTACAGTTGGTACAGATCCATCCTCGAATAAATGACGACTGATATGTTCATTCTTACATCTTATAACAAAACACCTCAATCGACATTCTTGTCTACAGCTGCTCCGGCTTCTAAACAAAGTTGGACTGTTTAGCTCACTCAGGGCAGGTCTATGCTATAACTGGAGTGTCAGTCAACAGTCGTGGGAGGGGCTTGTGCAAAAGTTTGTCACATTGCCCTGAATTTGAGAAGGGGTTGTTCTGAGACAGTGCTTATGAATTATGGGGATTAAAAAAAGCACTGGGTGGATTTTTATCATTATAGGGTGGATGTGTACACACACTGCCAACACACATTTATGTTCAAACACCATGTAAAAGTGAATTTTGCATAATAGGTGTCCATTAAAAAAATGCATTATGTACTGGCAAACATGAAACTTACCTTACACCTAAAACAGCTGATTTCACATAATTTTAATTGCGACAATTTTCGACAAAAATGTACAAAAAAAAAATGTAAAAAAAAAAATCACTGTCACACAAAAATAAACTTCCTATGGAAATTCACATTACTTAAATGCATATTTATTGTAGAAACACATTTTTGTAATATAAATGTTTAAAAAAATGTTTGTTGTCACATGCTACATTATAGTTTGCTACATTATTGCCTTTATTACATTTCATGCTTAAGTGGCATCCAGTTATCATCTTGAAAATATAAATGATTATATCATAAATTTAATTTACGTTGTGTCAAATGTATTAACATTTGCTAGTCTTATCAAATAATGAGTCAAAAAATATTTGCAGCTGATATTACTTCTGTTTAATTTGTTACATTGACTATATAAAGGCTAAAGTTGCATTACATTGTGAGATCAGCTTAGTTGAATACTGTATATTTTTTGTAGCACTTTATTTCGATAGTCCACTTTAGACATTCTACTAACTATAAGTAACTTTGCAACTACATATCAACTAACTGTCATTAGAGTATTAGTAGACTATCTGCTTAATATTTGCTAACACTTTATTTTTTTGGTCCCCACATATATATTCTACTGACTACAAGTAACTTGGCAACTACAAGTCAACTTATTCTACTAACCCGAACTAACACCTAGCCATAACCTAACAGTCTACTGAAAGTTTACTATAGTCTACTAATACTCTAATGAGAGTTAGTGTGAAAAGTGTGTGAAAAGTAATAGCTTGTAGAACCCCCAGCAGAAAGAACCTGAGTTATTGTTTTCTGTATTAATCTCACATTGTTGAAGGAATTTTGGCCCACACTTCTTTACAATTGGTATGAGGTGTTTGTGATTATATGCTGTGTTGTTTTTTACCAAGTGTGGCTAAACATCTTCACTATGGTCATGTCTGTCCAAAGGACATTGTTCCAGAAGTCTTGTGGTTTGTTCAGATGCAACTTTGCAAACCTAAGCCGTGCTGCCATGTTCTTTTTAGCGAGAAGGGACTTTCTCCTGGCAACCGTTCCAACCATGCCATACTTGTCCCGTATTTTACTGTCATGAACTAACATTTAACATGTTCAATGAGGCTTGTAGAGTCTGAGATGTAGCTCTTGGGTGTTTTGCGATTTCTCTGAGCATTGCACGACCTGACCTTGGGGTGAATTTGCTGGGACGTCCACTCCTGGGAAGATTGGCAACAATGTTTTCCACTTTTGAATAATCTTCCTCGCTGTAGAATAATGGACTTAAAATTGTTTGTAAATACAGGCCTTATAACCCTTGCCACATTTATGGCAGCAACAATATCTTCTCTAAGATTTTCCTAAAGAATGCTGATGTGTTTGTCTTCTCGTTCGAAGGAAGAAGACACACGTGACACGTCTGAAAATGAGCCAGAGGAAAAGGAGCAGCATTTGGGTGCACTTTTCTCACGAAGAAAACAGTAAGGCTAAATGCAGCATTTGTCAAAAAGTAATTTCATTTAAGTCTGGGTCAACAAATAATTTACACAGGCATTTTAAGACTCAACACCCAACACTGCAGCTCACAGGTTTGAGAGCAGAGCCAGACTCAGACAACCACAGTGACACTGATGTGTCCATTGCCTCCTCTGCCTCCACATCAAGTGAAACTGCAGCCACAGCGGCCTCTGACCCCACTGGGCCCACCACATCGCCTGGCCAGGCACGACCAAAAAGAAAGCAGACATCCATCAGTCAATATTTACCTCCTGTCTTGACCCCATTAAGACAGGGGAAGATAGACGAAGAGCTGGCAAAGATGATAGCCACACACACCCATCCAACAGCAACCAGCTGTGGAAGGACTGGAAGGAGCAGGCAGTGGTGCTGGATCAATAGCTTGGAGCTATTTCCATGAGGCAACAATAATTCACATTTTTTTCTCTAAAAATCTCTAGAATGAAATCAGTTTGATATCTCAGTCTAAAACTTCCACTACTGTAGCTGTAAATCTCTGCATTTAATCTGTACATACTGCACATATGCAAATCTAGTATTGTCACTTCTAATTAAATGCTAAACTGCATTTCATTACTCTGTTCTCTTACACTGTGTAATGACAAAAGTTGAATCTAATTTAATCTAATCACATAAAAATTGTATCTCCCATTGTTATATCTCCCACCCTTATGAGCAGGTAGCTGGAACAATGGAAGCCAGGAATCCAACCGCCGATGCTGTCATGGAGGTGCGAGCCTACCTGGAGGAGCCTCTTCTTCCAACACATGAGGATCCCCTCAAGTGGTGGGAGAGTCGAGCCCCTGTTTACCCCAGGCTTAGCAAGCTGATGGCAAGCTGATTTGTGTTGTGGCGACATCAGTTCCCTCTGAGAAAATATTCTCGAAAACTGGACAGATAATCTCAGAGAGGAGAAGTCGCCTTAAGCCCAAAAAGGTCAGAGCTCTTGTCTTCCTTAATGCAAATTTGCCCAAGGACAAGAAAGAGAGACAGAAAAGGCCATAAAGTAAGGAACTGCTTTGTATTTATTTACATTGCATTTTGTGTTCATGTTCATGTTATTGTATCTACAGTATATATTTACAACGTTAAATATTTTTTGTTTTTTATCAAAATGTTCTTGTGGTATTGTATGAATAACATAAGTCAACATAGCTTTACACATACACACACTTTGTACTAAAGGTAAATCCAAAATAGTCATGTCACTTTCTAAGCAGAGGGATGTTGTGCAACCCTATGGAATATAGTCCACACATGACAAATGAGGTAAATCAATATTTCAGAATAATTCAAACTCAGATATTGGTGTGTGATATTTTTAATTATTTGACTACAAATCTCACCTCATCATTCCTCCCAGTGATTATTTCCAGGATAAACTGAGATTCCCCCAAGCTGGCTTCTTAAAACTGACTAAATATTTAAAAATATATTCTTTTGAATGGCTCTTTGAAAGGAACGGATCGCCAAGATCCGGATCCCCTCAAAGAGCCATAAATCCCATCACTACTCCAGAACAGCAAACTGCCAAAACTTCTGCTGTTGTAGAAGTGCTCACACTTGCTAATGATCAATTAATCAAGGACCAAGTTGTCAAATTTATTCCCATTCACCTGGATCTGCGAAAACCACTTAAACCGTTTTAGTAGTTTAGATGGAGACGATAATGATATCGTTTTTTAAAACTTGCACTTTGAAACCAGTTTTCAAAAGTTTGCATTTTCAGGCCCCCAAACTAACCTGACTCCGCCAGATGGATTTGCTCCGCATATCCATCTGGAAACCTTCCGTTGAAGTAGTTTTGGTAAGGGGCGAAAATACTGGTTAGCTGATTGGCCTATGTTGGTGATAGACGGGCCAAATCAACCAATCAGATCAACGAAGCATATGACGTACTAACAGAGCTACGACGAAAACACAACCACAAGCCAGGCTACTCTTGCTGTTGCAGGTAAAGGCTCGTTAGCTCAGCAAATAAGCAACATGTCGGCAAAGGATATTTGCCGTTTATGTAACTACAATGTACAAATAACTGAAGCCGCCATGTTCTTTAGACTGAACTGTCGCGCTTCTCGTTGCGTCACACCTCAACCCGCCTCAAAGCCAACGCTGATTGGACGTTCGTTTGGTGAACTGCTCCCAAATTTTCTTTAACGGAAAGTATCCAGACTGATCTGCGAGTGAAACCTTGAAAGCTCGCGAGATCAGGATGGTCTCACGAGGCTACCCCCAAACACCATTGTCCTGTAAATGAATGGCCAAAACCCATAAAAAGTTTTCCATTTTTAGTTGAAAACTGTGTCATGTAAAAGGCCCCTCAGTTTTTCACATATGGCTTCTCCATGTTGGCCTTGTTTTTGTTGAATAAATAATGACAGTGTGTAATATGTAATGGTTGTATTTAACAAATTTAAGACTAGATACTTTTTTTTATTAGTATGTCTTGATACGTAAAACCATAGAATTCAAAGAGTGTGTACTTTCTTTTTCACATGACTGTATATTGATGGTATATAGATATGTATAAGTAGAGAAAATAGAGTAGTATTATAGTCGCACTCTAAGTCTGGTGTTTCATTTTCAGAGAAAACCAGAGCTGTGAAAACAAAGCAGCCATTGTGTAGACAATCTGTAATTGTTTGTATTACATGTTGGTAAAAAAAAAATTGGGGATTTACCATAGAAGTAAATGGAAACATGATTGCCTGTCAGGATGTGTTGTTGGACCACCATGTAATGGCCTATCAGTTGCTGCTATTATGGGCAGACAACCTCTTGAATGAAGACACATTTTGTAACATTACATACTATATAAAGAGTGTTACAATACCAATTTGCTGTTTGTCCATGAATGATGATCATATGGAGGCTCTCTGAGGGATAGTTTAACATCACTATCTCTGTCTTTCATAGTGGAAAGTGTTTGTCTGAAGGGGTCCAGCTTAATTCAGAAACAGTGAGACTACAGAATGATTTCAACCGATGAAATGTCTGATTTCAGGAAAACACAAGCAGAAATCTGCATCAAGCTTCCAAAAGTCAAATAGAGAATATTTTATTTAAAATCCTATTTTAACCTGGAAATGAATGGAAGGTTTACAGAACTAGAGGGGGAAATGAGAACTAAGTTTTTACATTCATTGCAGCACACACATTTTGGATCACTCTCAATTCATGATCCAAGCTTACATTGAAAGCTTTCAAATGCCGACTCTTGGTGTTCTTTACCTCAGACATAAGCAAAGTTAATTTAATGGATGGTAAACATTTAGTTGAATCTCTGGACAACATTGTAACAATGAACCTACTTTTTGACTGCGTCAGCAAATAACATCTAATCAAACCAGAAGGTCAGAATGACTTTGCGAACAGGAATATTTGCCTGATGTTGGTTTATTTACTGTATGTTAAATGAAACCAGCAGCACATATTGACCATGTTAGACACATATAAAGTGTTCTGGATAGCAGCTGTGGAGAAGAACACACTGCTGCTTTGATGTCTCGCTGTTCTTTACTCATGCAACCGTCTTCATTAATTCTGATTGAATCACCTTAACATGCTTAAGCACATACACTTTGCCATTTATCATCATGTTTTTCATTACATCTTTTAAAGTTATTTATCTCACAAACACTTAAATGAAAAAAAAAATGCTTTTCTTTGATTTCAAACAAACTTTCATTGTCAAAAATGTGCAACAGATGTAAGAATTATCTGATGTCAAAATTCCATGGAAAATCAACTTTATATAGGAAAAATATGAGTGAGCTTGGACTTCTAAATACTAAGCAGATCTTTATTATTACTTAGTACGTAGCGCTCTAAATAGTTCATTTTGATCAGTCAGTCATGGCATTCTGTGGCCAAATGTGGTATAAAATAATATTTATACAGCAATATACTGTAGGACTTTGGTCATTTCGACGACCTATAAATAAATAGTATGTTAATATGCAATGTCCAGCCAAAAAAAAGTCGCTGTTTGGATTTAAGTAGGCAAATGCTTTAAGAGTCTATGACTGGATCATTATTCCTGTGATTATAACTTTTCTGGCATGTTATATGTTCGGAAACAGTTCTTCTAAACCTAATTGATTGAGAGTATAACTTTTACTTTTTTTAAACAATCATGTAGGAAGACACAGCATGGCCTTATTCCAAGAGGACAATGTCAAGATTCATCAGGCTCAAACTGTGTAAGAATGGTTGGGAGGAGCATGAAGAATCATTTTCACACATGAACTGACACCTTAAATTCATTGAAAGCATTATCAATTCAAGATCTTGGACACAAATGGATGCACCTCTAGGTGGAAATAAATGTTGTGATGTCATCAGTTATATATAACATGCTAGAAACATAATAATCACTGCAATAAGAATCTATGATTGGATCTTTAAGCATTTGCCCACTTAAATCCAAACAGCAATTTTTTTTAATTTTTTTGTGGGGCAGTGTTTTAAAATATAAATTAAATATAAAATATAAATGTTACTGTTTTAGTAACTGTTTAAGTTACTGACGAAGTACATTTACTTGAGTATTTTTTTGGAATTTTTTTACTTTTAACTTTTAAGAGTAGATTTTAAATGTGGGTACTTTTACTTTAACTCAAGTACATTTCTAATGAAAAAAAAACTTACTTTTACGTCAATATGCTGGACGACATTCCTCTCGTTACTTTAGTTTAATTCAATACATGTTAAGAAATAGGCCTACATATAGTTTGTTCCAAGCATCGCACGAGCAATGTCCCATTAAAAAATTATTCACTCTTTTAAGTTTCATTTTGTTCAAAGACATGATCAAACAATCTGGCTAAACTGTCTGAATTGGTTTGCAAATCAGTTATTTGTTCAATTTCCTGTGCGCACTGAAGTGGTTCCTCACGCAGAGTCGTGAATGTTCAGAACATCAAGATCGAAGAAGTGACTGTGGACCTACAGAAAATTAAACGCAAATCTGTGACCAAGCTGCATTCAATTTCAGTTCATTCAGATAATACATTTTACTACAAAACAGATTATGTCATGATACCACTACTAAAAAGTATAAAATTACCAGTTTTATTTGGACAGCAATTTGTGGGTATTGCACAGTGTTGGCGACCTGTTCATCTTGAAAATGAATGTACATTTGATTGCATTTTTGAGAACAGATGGAAGATGATCTGTCAATGTGCATTTGATTATTGTTTGTGTTCAGATGTTCAGTAGTGGTTATGAGTCTGAGCACATGTAAAGAATTTTCACTGTCAGTGGTTCATGCTGTGTTTTGATACTGTTCAAATAACACAAATAATCAAAACACAAGACCCAATTCTATTGGTTTACCACGCAATATGAATGACCAAACTCTGTAAATACAGGTCTTTTGGACAATTAACTGGCCAACCAAAAACTAACCCGGAGTTAATCTCTAGAGTGGCCAAACAGTGCTTATACACTACAGTTATTACACTACACTAGAGTTATTATAACTCAATACACTACAGTTCCTTTACATGCCTTTGAATGCAAAACTCTACAGGTTCACTTTATTTCGACATTTGCTAATAATTCAAATGTTTCATTTAAATTTAATATCTAAGTATTAACATGTTATTGTATTGTTGTTATATAGGCTATGATCCGCAGTAACTATAACTAGCTACTTAAGTAGTTTTTCCATTGGATACTTTTTTACTTCAAGTAACTATTAAGATTATTACTTTTACTTCCAGCAAATATTTCTATAAGTACTTGTGCTTTTACTTGAGTACAGTTTTTGGATTCTCTACCCGCCTCTGAGTATATTTATTTAAAAGTACTACTATTTCAAAAGGTTTTCAACAGGTTTATTTTGTTTGTTTTTATTTGACCTCAAAAGCCCTGTTTAACCCCTGTCTATGCACCTTTCCTATCTAACATGTCCCATTAAAATGGCATTTAAATGATGTACTGAATCAATGACTCATACCTCTGAAGGATTGAGAAACACACACGGTGATGCCACAATATTGGAAAGTGACGCGTAACATTCAGCCGATAAGAATGCATGAAAAGAGAAAATAGTCTTTGCGGTTCTGTGGTTGGCTGATGCCGCCACAAGCTGCTTTAGGTCTAGTGACTGGTTAACTATTACAGTGCTCATTTTTTGCACGTCAAAAGAGGTCAAACGTACAGCTTTGTGTTTAGATTTTCACTGCTGTAAAACCCATATGGTTAAACATCTTGGACAACCGACTGTCAATGGCTTTTAAAATCTCAGTGCAAAAATCTTAACAAGCCAATAAAACAGGGGGAATGAAACCATTTTTGGTGCGTAACACAACTGACCTTGGAGAATGATAAAAAAAGAACTGCTAACGATCCATCATTCGTGGAATGTGAAAAGTGGATGGGGAATTTTTGGGGTTTAAAAAATATTACGGTTATAAAAAAGGAACTTTCCCTTTCACATGCTTCATTTCTAAACAAAAAATGAAACAAATCAATGAAAGCAAATTACTTTCACAAAATGCATTTATTTAAAAGTCATATCCTATCATCATTAAGATGTAGGTGTTAGCAGTAAACAGTTTTAGGTCACACAATTAGTTGTTGTGTATGCCTTTAGCTTCCTACAATGTTATGAGACACACCACAAATAATAACATTTTATTAGCATCATTGTTAAGCTGGGGCCCCCTCTGCAATGACCACATGGAGCTTTTCTGCCCATGTGTGCAGTATTAACACAAGAATAAAGATTTGCTATGAATTACTGACCCTCATGTCATCTACAATATGTTTTTATTTCACAGAATACAATAATTGTATTTCTGGCCACTCGAATGAGGACTTTTATGGTACCGTTATCATACTGTATAAGTCACCATTCACATTTCTTGAATAGAAAACAGGACCTTAGTAAAATATATATATATATAAAAAATAGCAACTTTTCAACAAAAAAATTGAAACAAGTAAAAAAAAGTTAAAAACTGTCTAATAGCGCTTCATTAATTACAGGTCATTAATTATGAAACAAGTTCCATTCATCTTTTTTGAGAAAACAGTGATATCATCATCCAGCTCAGTTCAGTTCTCATCCAGTATTGTCAGCGCAAATCAATAATATAGCTGACCATTAGGTGTCCTCAACTAAGCAAGCCAAAAGGCGATAGTGGCAAAGAACCCAGACTCCATCATGTGACAGAAACGGAGAAAAAAAAAACCTTGGGAGAAACCAGGCTCAGAAGTGAATGTGATTTCACGAAGTGAAACATGTTCCTCGATCAGCATCTTTGTTGATTCTGGAACAACATTCCAATCAACCAAATTAGATTTAAGGGACAAGTTTACAGTTTATGTCAAGTTTAGACTCTTTTGGTGCTTTATCAGTGTTATTCACCATCATTTCCCTCTGATTTTAGGGATAACTTATGGGTACGGTTAGGTTTAGGAGTAGGGACTAAATTTTCGGACAGGAATGTTGTTCCAGGATCAACAAATACCGTATTTTCCGCACTATAAGGCGCACCGGATTATAAGGCGCACCTTCAATAAATGACCTATTTTCGAAAAAATTTCATATATAGGGCGCACCGAATTAATAAGATACTGCAAACGTTTGACTGGGTTTGCGTTATGCATCCACTAGATGTGCTAAAGCGAATGTCAACAAAACAGTCAGATAAAGTCAAACTTTATTAAGCATTCTGACAACTCCGTTCACTCCCATGGTAACGCGGTTCAAACGTTAAAGGAGAACTCCGGTCAATTTTAACATTGAGCTCATTTTTTTGTAAATTTGGAGTGCTGTCAGTACAGATAACAACGACAAAAACCGGTGTTTCCTACATCGTGTTATCCTCTTTTTAAAATTTGCACCCTGTTGACTGAAACGGAGCAAGTTTTAAAACAGCTTTTAGCTCTTAACAACCTTAATGTGCCATTACAAGTGCACAGCCATGTGAGTGAACACGGTGAATCTGACTGCAGTAAATGTGAAAGATATGAATAAAAATGATGTTTAGCCAGCTCACATACCCGTATTTTCTTCCTGTTTTCGGTCGAAGTCCACAGTAGGCGATTGTCGAGTGCGCGCGCGATCATTGGTAACTAAGCAACAGATAGTTCATCCGAATCAGATGTAACACACGGGAGGACGCGCGCACGAATTCGACAATCAACTACGGTGGACTTCGACGGAAAACAGGAAGTAAATACGGGTATGTGAGCTGGCTGAATAAAGAAGAGATTATTCTCCTGCCTTCATGAAAGCTCAGATCTCAGTTGAGACTGATATATCAGCCTAGGCTGATATCGATCCATTGGCAGATAGTGGCGTAAGTCGCCCGGCGCTGTCTCCCCGTCTTGGTGAACGTGTGGTCACCATCCATATATAAGGTGCTCCGGATTATAAGGCGCACTGTCGTTTTTTGAGAAAATTAAAGGCTTTTAAGTGCGCCTTATAGTGCACGGAGAGTTACCTTTTTTTTTATGTTAAGTAAATTTTCTGAAGAACATTGTTTCAAAGAACTCTTTGCCAGCTGGCTAACATTATATAATACATTTTTTTTTTTTTTAAAGAAATCAGTTGAACTGAGTCTACATGTACATTGGTCATCATTCACCGTTTATTTGCTAGTGTTGTGAAGAAAAATAATAGCATCCACTGTTGAAGGCTTCAGCGATGTCCTCCTCTCCTCCAGCGTCCTCCCTGCTGTGCTGAAAACGCGTCCGCTGCTGCTACTGCTGCTACTTGCAGGAGTGCTCAACACCAGAGGGGCGAGTCTTAACAACAAAGGAATGGTCTTCTCATGTTGACTCCACCAACCCAGCAAATCTCGATCGTCATATTCCTTGTTGCTAGTGTAAAGCAAACCAGACTACTTTATTGACAGCCAGCAAAGTTACACTAATCCCATGGACTGTTACTGACAACTTGGTGATGTCCAAGGCATGTCGGAGGACTGTGTTGTAGATGTGGTCTTGACAGTCCAAGCCCCGATAAGGTCGTAATGCAGCAACAATATTCGAACCTTGGTCTGTTACCCATACCACCTTACTCCTTGTTGCTGGGGTTAAGGTTGAGGTATATGTGGACCTCATCCACAGCTATGTCATTCACCCTGGGTGACATTCTCCCACTCCAATTCAAAGTCTGACATGGCTCTCTTTTTTGCTGTCGGTGGCGGAGTATCTAACGTCACCTCTCTAGCGGGATCCTCCTCCTCATTTCGCATTTCCACCTGTTGCTCGCTAGCTTGCGATCCAACTCTTTGCATCTTGCAGGATGGCATCTCTCTCAGTTTCAGAGAACATCTGCAACTGGTTGAATTTTGGAATCTTGCCAGTTTATGGAGTGGCTGAATCTGGACCTTCTTACCAATCCATTCCAAGTGAAGCTGGCGAATGGTGGCTTGATAAGGCATGTCAGTGCTTACTGGCTGGCAATAACACTTCAGCCTCTCATGCCACAACACATCAAGGTTCAATGTTGGATGTTGATCACTTTCCAACTCCTGCTGGGCTTCATAACTTGGCTTCATTTTGGCTTCATGGCTTCATTTTGGTGGAGAAAACAGACCAGAAAATCCAGAACATCAGAGGACACATCAACCATTCTTTGGGCCTCTCCACGACTCTCCAGCTTTCCGCGTAGTTCAGCATTCACATCCTTGATAGACTTCAGCTGAGAAATACAGTGCTGTAATGCGTTTCTCCCATCTGCAGAACGGTCTTGGATAACTGGCTTGCCAGACCGCTTTGTGAAACAAAGCACTTTCTTGACAGCCAGCAACATTCCACTAACCTCTGGGACTGTTACTGACAACTTGGTGATGCCCAAGGCATGTCGGAGGACTGTGTTGTAGATGTGGTCTTGACAGTCCAAGCACCAGTAAGGTCGTAATGCAGCAACAATATTCGAAACTTGGTTTGTAACCCACACCACCTTACTCATTACAGAGGGATCAAACTGACACAAGCTGCTCCTGTAATTCCTTGCGGATATTTTCACCTGTTTTGGAACATGGCAGTGGTGAGTACATGTCACTTCATAACGTCAAATTTCAAGTTGAAGAGTAAAGTGATCACCATGTAACTTACCTTGCGGTAATCATCAGCCCACATGTCTGTGGTCATTCCAACATTAACTGAACACATCACCTCTTTTATCTCAGCAACAACAGCTTCTCTTTTTGTTGTTGCCTTTTCCTGGCATCTGTGAGAGATAGTCGTGGGGTCAGGCGTCAACTTTTCAGCAGACATGCGACCATAGGCTGCTCCGATGTTTATTAGTTCCTGGGCTAACTTCAAAAATCCTCCACCAGCCACCGCTTGGAATGGCCGTATGTCTTAGCAGCAGAAATCAACACCCTTATCGGTGACTTGTTATCTGGCATTCGGTGGCATTGGCTTCGAGAAAAACTCGGACATTGATAACTGTCAGCTTGTGCTAGCAGCAGAGTTAGCTGTAGGCTAGTACAGCCGTGCTCGACATGCCATTGTAAATGAGAAGTCCCTTTTTTTTTGCTGTCATGTGCAAGGATATGTTTGCAGATTCTGCACTGCACATGAGCAATTGGCTCATTGTTTGTCCTGGTAATTAAATCAAAACTCTTCCAAAATAGCGAAGCATTGGGAACTTTTAGTCTCCCCACACTCCAACTTCTCCCTGATGCTCTGCATGGTAAACTGTCAACTGTATGCTAATGCATTGCAAGTGTGTCGCAAGTAATCGCATATTGCGTAGGCGATGTATAATATTTATAATATTATCATTAGTATGAATAATATTATCAAGAAAACAAGATTTCATTCAGTAGCCTGCACTTTACGCGTATATTATGGGCACAATGAAAGAAGAGAAGCTAAATGAGCCTGAGTCCGGCCCAATCTGTAAAAAAAAAAAAAAAAAACTCTTTAAAAAATGGACTCTGCGTGTCATCGGGACCCGACTGGCTTGCAGACCTCTAACGAGGATGCACAAATAAGAAATGAGAAGCACCCACAGATCATCTCTTGTATATTTAGGCCTAATCAAATATGGCAACATGTAAATAAAATCAGACTTCATTGGTGGTTGTTCTTTTGTATTTTTTTCTTCTATATACGCTTTATTGGCAGTTGGCAAACAACAAATTGGTGAATTACCGCCATCAACTGGTACGGAGTGTAAATCAGGACATTGAGTATTTAAAATATTAAAATATGTGTTCCTTTTTCCTTTCTTTTCTTTTTCATATTTTTGTTCCTTTTTCCTTTCTTTCCTTTTTTATATTTTCCCAATCAAATATGTTCCACTGTTTCTTTTTGCCCACACTATTCGCAGCTACCTGTATTATCCCCTTAAACCCTAAGCGTCCCGCCGGCGGGACACCACCCCATAAAAAAAATTCATAATGAAATTACTAAGCAACCACTGAATGTAATAACACAAAATAGGTATCATTCTCCAACTCCTAACAGGCGCTGAGTTATTCCACTAGAACGGAGTGTACCACCGGGGGGCGCCACCTAGCTATGAAAAAAATTAACTGTCATATTTTTCAAAACTACTGCATTGATCAACACAAAATAGGCATCATTTGAAAGCTTAGAGTCTAAACTTTACAATGAATGTAGCCATTATGATTATCTCCAAAGTAGTGCTGAGTTATTTGATAATAAAATGAAAAATAAATAAATAATAATTTATGAGGAAGGGAAAATTATTATGTACCGCAATGTGTCAAAAACATCATATAGCTCAGATAGTCATGTGTCATATGTCATTTGAAAGGTCTCATGGAGTAGAACACAACAAGCCCAATTATTTTGGGCTTTGACTAAACTTGAGTGAGTTTTTGTTAGTTAAGCCCTGCAAGACCCATATGTAAATAATATACTGATGTGGCATTCACGTGGCGTTTTTTTCACTCGTAACTTCATGAAACATGGAAAATTGCACATCCTTATTTAAAGCAGATTATCACGATTAAAAAGAGCCTAAAGACACCATAATCCATCACTCAGATCTAAATATATTCCTCGTTATGTTATAACACACAAAAAACAGCACAGATGCACATGAGTAAAAAAGTTGCTTAGACTTGGCGTTTTTGCGGGTAACTTCATGAAACATGCTCTGATCGATAAAAATGGCACATCTTTATTTACAACAGACTGTCACGATTAAAAAAAAGACCAAAGGCACCAAAATCAGTCACTCAGATCTAAAGATATCCCTCATTGAGTTATAACACGTATAACCTCAGAGGCGCAAATAAGCTAAGTAAACAAATGTAGCTTTAAAGTAGCATTTAGGCTTTTACATTCATGAAACATTCTCCGATCGTTAAAAATGGCACATCCTTATTTACAGCAGAATCTCACAATTAAAAAGAGACCAAAGTCACCAAAATCCATCACTCAGATCTAAAGATATCCTTCATTGAGTTATAACACGTATAACCTCAGAGGCGCAAATAAGCTAAGTAAACAAATGTAGCTTTAAATGAGTTTTTACGCTGGTAACTTCATGAAACATACTCCGATCGTTGAAAATGGCACATCCTTATTTACAGCAGACTGTCACGATTAAAAAGAGACCAAAGTCACCAATAATCCGTCGCTTAGATCTAAAGATATCCCTCATAGAGTTCCTCATAGGCCCTGCAAGACCCATAGGTACATAATATACTGATGTGACGTTTTTCACTGTAACTTCATGAAACATACTCCGATGGTTAAAAAATTGACATCCTTATTTACAGCAGACTCTCACGATTAAAAAGAGACAAAAGTCACCATAATCCGTTGCTTAGATCTAAAGCTATCACTCATAGAGTTCCTCATAAGCCCTACAAGACCCATAGGTATACTGATGTGACGTTTTCTACTGTAACTTCATGAAACATACTCAGATCGTTGCAAATGAGACATCCTTATTTACAGCAGACTCTTACGATTAAAAAGAGACCACAATCACCATAATCCGTCACTCAGATCTAAAGATATCACTCATAGCTTAGCTAATGTGTGTCTGTGGGGTTATGTGTTATAACTCTAAGTAAACAAGTGTAGCAATGATTGAACAAAAAGGCTCCCTTTTTTGGCTTTTTATTTATTTATTATTTGGCAATTATTTGGCTACCTTATTTCCTTCCTGAGTTATTGCATGTCAAATAAGAAATATATGTAATATTATTTAAAAAATAAATAATATTTTTGTCTTATCAGCAGTTTCTCAGCATTAGATTGTCCAAATGTAATAAGAATTTATATATTCTAAAAATATAAAAAGTTTTCTAACAGATGATACCTACCTTATGACTCTCCTCTCTATAGTTTTGGAGTTATGAGTCTTTAAATGTGTGCATGTCACTCAGAAAACAAGAGTTTTATAAATGTCAATGACTGAACAAAAAGGCTCCCTTTGTTCCAAGTGCTGTAACTTTGGATTACTTTATGCTATCATCATAAAATAATGATCCAGGTGCAGGCCATAGGGGAACATCACCAAAAAAGAATTATTTTGCTACCGTATTTCCTTCCTAAGTTATTGCATTTCAAATAAGAAAGATATGTAAATTATTAAAAAAAAAAAATAATAATATTTTTGTCTTTTATCAGCAGTTTCTTACCGTTAGATTGTCCAAAAGTAATAAAAAATTATATTTTCTAAAAATATAAAAAGTTTCCTAACAAATGATATCTACCTTTTGACTCTCCTTGCCACAGTTTTGAAGTTATGAGTCTTTACTTTTTTGTGTGTCATTCAGACAAAAAATCCCCAAAATGCCTTCAGGGTTTAAGGGGTTAAATTAACTTATTGTGATGGTGTCTGTTTAGTAATAATCCACAAAGATGAGATGCATGATGTTGAATAATCGATAGAAAGAAAAAAACAGAGAAACTCTGAACAAGCACTACACATTTCCAACATAACGACAATGAACAGAAATAACTAAGGGCTTCTATACACAGGATGATAATCAACGGAACAGGTGCAAAACTAATTAGAGACCATGGACTGAAAAACCATGACAGAAACTAAACAGAATGTGACTATATAACTAAGAACTAAAGACATGATTGTGACATTTATTTTAAATAGTTTTTAGTCTTGTGTGTCCAAATTCTGGCATTCTGATATTATTATTTTATATCTCCTGTTTTTTGCTGCATATCTAATCTCTCCGACTTAGGAAAGAACAATGTTGTTGTTGTTTTTTTCTCCATTCCATTGTTTTTTGCCAACTTTCCTTCAGTCTTTGCTTACTAATGCTCTTCATTTCTGTTTTGTTTTAAGCTAACTAACAGACCATTTGAATATGTTTTCATCTTTTCCTGTTGACATACTGTGATTTTAGCCCAAACCTCCAAAACCCAGTGAGGGCATATCACAATCTCAGTGAATCAAGTCCACAGAAGATGGTCAGATGAAGATGAATTAAAAAAATAAAACTCAGATAATCTGCAGGCACAATAACAATGTAACGTAACAATGTTTTCTTGTACAAACTCCAAACACAAGCAATATCCGACAATTAAGGAAGAGAAATGAGGTATTTTATACACAGATAGTGAACTAAAAAGACTAGCATGTGTGATGATTAAATAAATTACCATAGTAACAAATGAAAGAGGGAAACATGAACAAAGAACACAGGAAATTAAGAATTTCAAACTAAAAGTCTGTAATAGTGAAACTTAATGAACAAAAGACTGAATGTCTCTGACAGCATAAGAGTAAACCTCAGCCAGAGAGAGTCTCATTGTGGAACCACACAAAGCAATTACTGTTAAAGTTCATGTGTTCCATAAAGTCTGGGTGAAAATGCTTACTGAGGTCATGTAACACAACACACAATTTTCTCTCCTTTCTTCAGAGACAACGAAATACTAATATTAAGTAGAAACAGACTGCTGTGGTTTTGCATAGCCATCATTTGTGTGGAAATATAAAAACCCACAGTAGACTTCAACTGTTGACTCTCCAGCATGATATGTGTCTGCCTAATTTCAGGACAGAATGACTCAGGAGTTAAAGAGTTGGCACTGTAGCTTTTCTTTACTGATCTCACACATACAGAGCAGAACAATTAAGGAAAGTATGCTGATGGAAACCCAACAGAAATTTGTTTTTGGGCATGTGGAAAGGTCTGAGCACGTATCATGCTTTGCACCACAAGAACGTAAATAATAATGGTTGTGATGTCAATGGTGTGGCGACTGTACTTCTTTCCTTTAGGTTAGTAATTCCAGAACACTCATTCTGTTAGTGTATGGCATTTTAAGATATATCTTGGCATGTAGCTTTACACTTTACACTCATTTTAAATATCTAGGCAAGTTATCAAATGGTCTTTTGAAATACCCAAATCTCTGTAATTTGGGGGGAGTATGACTGAATCATTCAGTGTTTTTCTTACAAACACAATAATGGACATTATGCTCTGTTTGCTTCACCACTGTGGACATGTGGTTATTTTTTAAAGTAAATTTTAATATGAAAAAAAAAACAATTCCTTCCAAGTTTTTTTACTCTACTACGCACAAGCATAATCATATTGGATGTTCCACTGTTTGACATCAAATCCTGTAATTGTGAATCAGACAGTGATCTCATTCTGGAAAATTGGAAATTGTCACAGTAAGTGAAGAATCTGAAGAGTTTTTGACTAGATGGGAATAAAGTATTGCTTTAGATTAAAGGAAGATATAATCAATATTTGGCACTATGATATGTGTACAATAAAATAGAAATGGAATTCTGAGAGCCACAGTAGTGCCATAAACTTAAGCCAAGTACAGTTACAGAAATGCTAGGATTTCCTGGTAAAAGTGGTGAATGATATTACAACTGGGTCATGCCAATGTAATTCAATGGTAAGTTTCAATAGTTATAATTAAATTTTACATTTAGCATTAAACTTCAAACTCCAAATTCTAAGATAAATATTGAGAAGTGCATTATGGATGAGCTAAACAAATAAAATAGCAACAGATATATACATTTTATTCAAAATGTTCAATTTATAATGATTACAAAGGCCATGTTAGTGCATGCACCACAATTTTATTTCCATGGCCAAAAACTGAGGTGACTGACAAAAGACAGAGAGCTGCTAAAGGCCGTGCCTGGATAAGGAACTGATGATGCACAGAGGTTTATCCGAACTACAGGAATTGTAATATTATATTTTGAATAATATCATATCAACAACTGGTGCACTTCTAAATGTCTTTAAGCTTGTGCTCCAAAAGTATTTGCCTGACTTCTGATTTGACTTGGCCTGAAAAAAAAAAAGTATACCTCTTTTCAACACAAAACATCTTTTCAGAGGAAAAGATTCTTTGGACAAGCCAATTTAGATGTATTACATTTATAATCAGTCTGTTGTCGATTAGCTTGCAAAGTCCAGTATCACTAAGCTAATTCTCTAGTGTTGGTGGTAAGAACTACTCTCTGATCATCCCTGATCTTGCTAGAACTCAATGCTTTTCCATGACGCCACTAAGACTCAAACAAAGGCCGTCTGCCCTTGCACTACTCTGGCAGAGATCTTTGAGGTCTGGGTGGACAGTTTATGGCTCATCCAGTGAGCAGCAAAGAAACAGACAGAAAGGAAGAGATGTTTTACTTCCCCTGCAACCTCGTCCTGATGCCTGTCCTGTTTTTCCTCCTCTTGATGTCTATTCCCCAAGAGCTCAGAATTGGTAAAACAGATGCAGCTCTGAACATTCAAGCTTCAAATTATAGCAGTTTTTCAGCAGAGCTTCATATGTCATTGTACAGGCTTCAGTATTGTTGAGAGTTGATACAAGCTTAAGTGCACACTTGCGCTAAGGCAGCTGATAAGGCTAATGCTTTCAACACATAGACTGCAATGACTTTTCATCTGCTAAAGATGTGGTGACTGTTTGTGGGTGATATTAAACAGGGCAGTATATTTGCAATCTGCATTATCAGTGGTGCTGTGTTTATGCCAGAGTTTAATTGAATCATTTTGCTCTTAAATTTAGGCTGAAGTGGGGTCTTCCAGTTAAGCGGGTGTTGTGTTTCCATTTTAAACAACCTAGTCAATAAATTTTAAAACATTGACATCACTCTGGGTGGCTGAGGACATCAATTGGACAAACAAAACAAGACATGGCCTGATGTTCCAAAACATCTGAAATTCCCTTGCCAACGTGAAGATGTGGTTTCAGTGGTAATTACTAAAGCAATCCCCATATACAGTACAGTGTTATTGATAGAGCCTAAAATGTATATAAGATGACTTGTAAAGGTCCTGAAAGACATTTTAGGAAGCAAGACTTCTGTTGTGTGCATTAGGCTACTTAACAGTTTGAACATTTTGGATAAGGACTGTTTCTGTGAGTATTAAAAAAAGAGGATGTTCAGGAGTCTTTAAAGGTTTTACATGGTTCATTATCTTGCCCTCAGGGAATGTCACATACAGCGGAATAAATCAAAATTCCTTCATAACAGAATAAGTCACACTCTTTCTCAAAGGGCAGATAGCACAATGTCACATTTTCTGGGCATTTACTAGGTTGCTTAATCACTTATATTTTTTTTATTTTATCATTGCCCATCAAAGATATGTTAAATAATAATAGCAGCATGTTGACCATGAACAGCTTCTTTAATCTCCATATATATAAAAAATTGCTCCCCTCGCACAGAACAGAGTTAATGGCTAAGATGCTAATTTTCTTTAAAAGAGGCCATAGGACAAGTACCTCCCTCCAGCAGGGACACCGGGTTTTACAGTCGGTATTTCATCATTCCAAAGAGGGATGGGGGGTTGCGTCCCATTTTGGATCTGAGAGTTCTGAAGAATCAGTCATGCAGCTAAAGTTCAAAATGTTAACACTGAGACAAATTGTGCCACAGATCAGATCTGAGGACTGGTTTGTCTCAGTTTATCTTAAGGAAGCATACTTTCACATTTCCATCCTTTCATATCACAGGAGGTTCCTAAGGTTTGCTTTCGGGGGCAAAGCATATAAATATCGAATACTTCCGTTTGGCCAAGCACTGTCACCCCGCACTTTCACAAAATGTGTAGATGCAGCTCTGGCGCCACTGCGTCTGCAGGGTATTCGCATCATGAACTACATCGGCGACTGATTGATTCTAGCTCAATCGCATCAGTTAGCGGTTCAGCATCAAGATCGTTCTCGGCCACATGAGTAAGTTGGGTTTACGGTTAAACGCAAAAAAGAGTATGCTTTCTCCACTTCAGAGGGCCACTTATCTGGGTGTGGTATGGGATTCTATGTTGATGCAGGCATGCCAATCACCGGCACGTATAGAGTCTATCCTTTCAGCCATGAAAAGAATAAAGCTAGGCCAGTCACTCACTGTCAAACAGTTTCAGAGACTGTTGGGTCTGATGGCAGCAGCGTCCAAAGTGATACCTTTTGGCCTGTTGTACATGAGACCCTTGCAGTGGAGGCTCAGGACCAAAGGGTTTTCCCCGAGTGGCAACCCCTTTCGCATAATCAGGGTTACGCGGCGATTCCTACGTGCCCTTGTTATGTGGATGAAACCTTGGTTCCTGTCCACGGGCCCCGTGTTGAAAGCTTCATGTCATCGCAGGATACTAACGACAGATGTCTCACTCACGGGCTGGGGAGCGATCCTGGAAGGACGCTCGACTCAGGGTCTATGGGGGGGACGATCATCTCTCCTGACACATCAATCACTTAGAGATGTTGGTTGTATTTCTTGCCCTCAAGAATTTTCTCCCAGACAACACATCGGTGGTCGCCTATGTAAATCATCACGGGGGTTTGCGCTCACGTCCACTTTGCAAACTGGTGCACCAAATCCTCCTGTGGTCTCAGCGGAAGCTGCTATAACTCAGAGCAGCTTACATCCCTGGAATCCAGAATATAGGAGCAGACCTCCTGTCGAGACAGGGGCTGAGGCCCAGGGAATGGAGGGTCCACCCCAAGGTGGTGGAGCAGATATGGAGGGTGTTCGGCCAGGCTCAATTGGATCTGTTTGGACGTCTCACTGTCCAATCTGGCTCCTCTCGGACTGAATGCGATGGTACAGACGTGGCAGAGGCTACATTTGTATGCTTTTCTCCTGATCGCTCTGCTCCCGGGAGTTCTGTAGAGAGTTTGCAGGGACTTACTTCTTATAGCAGAGTTTGGTTCCCAATTTACTGTCTCTCCTCGACAGGCCTCCTCTGGAGTTACCTGTCAGGAGGGTCCCAATCAGAGGGCTCAATTATTCACCCTCGACCAGAACTGTGGAACATGTGAGCTTGAGGAAACCACGAGGAAACTTTATGCCCTGAAGTGGAGAGTGTCTTCACTTCATGTGTAGTGACCGTCAGTTGAACCCAGTTAACTGCCCGGTCGGTACAGTGCTGGACTTCCTGCAGGAGCGGTTCACTGCAGGTCTACCCCTATCCACTTTAAAGGTTTATGTGGCGGCCATAGGTGCTTACCACATTCCTTTAAGCGGAATGTCTTTAGGTAAAGACCCCTTGGAATTGTCGGCCATTGTCCTTCAAGGCCATTCTCAGGCTCCATTTGAGCCTTTGAAGAGGTGCCAGCTAGATTTCTTACTTTGAAAGCTCAATCATCCTCGCCATCTCATCTCTTAAAAGAATAGGAGATCTACAGGCAGTGTTGGTTGCACCCTCGTGCTTAGAATTTGGCCTGGCATGATTAAAACGTACCTTCACCGTAGACCAGGCTATATTCCCAAGGTCCCCATTAATGTGGCTAGATCTATTAGTACTGCAGGCCTTCTGTCCTCCTCCTTTTTTCCAAGATTCGTACCAGGAAAGGAGCAATCTGCTGTGCCCATGCTGTGCCTTATGGCATTGGATGCCCCTAACAAAGGGTCCCCAGCATCTAAGCAGAGAATGAGCAAGTGGGTGGTTAGGCTATCTCACTTGCTTATGAGTCAACCGGACAACCTTCACCTATAGCTGTCCGGTCCCACTCTAATGTCAGGAGTGCCCCTCCAGGATGTTTGTGATCCAGCAGGGTGGTCCTCACTACATACATTGGTCAGGTTTTACTCTTTGGACCTGGACTCTACACCGGAGTCTCGGGTGCTTTCGTCCTAGTGCTGCTCTTATGATTTCACACAGGACAGACACTTCTCGCTACGGTGGCATTGGTATAGACGTTCCCTTAGCGTCAATCGACACAGCGCCATTTCCCATTTCCCCATATTACCTCGGTTATGACTGTAACCTCGGTTCCCTGGAGAGGGAACGAGACACTGCATCACCTGCCATATCTCCTATGTGCCTGTAAGCGATTTGCTCAGACCTTAAAAAGCTAGCGCTACTTTGTTTGGGCAGGGTTTATAGTTTCCTGGTTCATGACGTCACCCGCCTCTGATGTTCCATCACATCATTGGACTGATTTTACATGTGCTTCAAGACATCATCACGCAAAGCGTTCCCTTAGCGTCAATCAACGCATCGTCTCGTCCCCTCTTCAGGGAACCAAGGTTACAGTGGCAACTGAGACTTTCCCCTATTTAACCTTTAGGGGTCTAAGGTGATTTCGGGGTCCTTGATATGTTTTTACATGCCCTGACAATTGTGCTTTTTTCAGTTGCTTCTAAATAGATTAATGTCATTACACTCTATTCAGCACAAACAGGGCTACCATAATATGTGAGCAACAACATGTATGTACATGTTTGTATTTTTGAGGAGATAATGTTTCTAAGATAAGGCAACAAAACACAAACTAAATATGTGTCCACAAGACATTTGACTAATGGATGTTGTTGGCCAGAGTTTTTGCTTCAAAATTATATGAAAATCACCTGCCTACTCATTCACATAAAACAATACATTGATTTAAATTTTGTAAGACACTTTTGTTTGGAAAGGCAATATGCGTGGGGGCGTGGACGATCATGAGTAATGCTGTGATTCACACCTGAGAAGACAATAGCCACATAATGAGCCTTTCAGTCAGGTATGTCACTGAGAGAGAACTATAGAATGTAAGGACAAAAGATAATATATTGCTTGTAGTTTGTTTAGAGTATAGTTAACAATATAATCCAAATATAAATGAAAATCAAAAGCACATTTTGAGCACATAGTCATACCTGGAAACAAATCCTTTTCAAATAGTCTACATGGGCCATTCTAAAGAATTGGTTCAAAGTTAGAGTTGGAAAAATCTTGAAAAAATGTGTCATTTCCAAAAAAATTTGTATGGATGCAAATTGTATAATATCCCAGGTAAATATTTCTAGTAATTGTGCAGTTAATTATCATACTGTATTTTCAGAAAGTTTTGGAATATTTATCCTCTCACCAAATTTGTCACTAATAAAACACAATAATAAATAATTTAATGAGAAGGCTTATATTGACCTATTAAGATCTACCTGCCTGTAAATATATTTTTTGCTATTTTATTTAAAAGTTTTCACATGTAAATCAACAACAATTTCAATTTTAACAAAATTTCAAGTGTAATTTTTCTTTGAAAAAAGCATACATTGCATCATACGTATTTAAGTTAAGGATTCATTCATTTGAATATTATTATTATTGCCTTTATTGTCATTGCCTATAACAATGGAATTTAAATTGCACTTCCCATGGTGGTAACACATAATATGACAAAACAACATCAATACATAAATACATTATAAGAAAGAACAGATAACATGATTGTCAGGGTTGGGTGCAGGTGACCGAAGACGAGGACACGGAAGCTTCAATATAATAGTTTTAATTACAAAAATGAAACTTTCAAAATCAAACAAGAACAAAAATCCAGGAATTCAGGGTTAACACACAACCATACATTGACGACGATCGACCGTAAAACCAAACGAGATAATTAACTGAAAACAGGTGCAGAAAATTGGACACAAACGAGGAGCGGGAAAACTAACAGGAATAAACCAAAAATCACACAAGACAGGGGAAAACAAGATTACAAAACAGAACTCTCACGAAGACTTCAGATGCCCCAACACCTGTGGAGAGCAGGGGCGGCGTTTGCGTATGGCAGAGTATGGCCATTGCCATACCCTAGCAGTCAGAGTTCAGATAAAACATCAGCTGATGATGATGATGCTCGTTAAAGATTTTAGAAGGGCTTTTTAAACCCCCTACATTTTCACCCCAGCCCCCCAAAAATGTGCGTTTCGTGATCGCTCAGTCAGTCGTCACCTCTAAAAGTCATTTAAAAAAAAGCTCATCTCAACCGGCTTCTCCGCAGCGTCAGCGTCAGTACAAAAGCAGATGAAAACGTGCATGCATTTATTGATAGACCGTGTAGGCCTACAGTATATACATCTGTGTAGTTCTTTGTTTGTCATAAATGCAGTTTACATTAAATGATGCTGGAGTAATTAAACACGGCTTCCCACTGTAAAATGTGGGCTTATTTATTTATGAAATATTCATTTCATATAAACGAGTCTCAATTTCTTCACTTGCAAGAAATAAAGCTTTTATTTTGGAGATCACCATGCTGATTGCGTGAGCAAAGTGTGCACTTTTCTTTAAATCACGCAGCACACACAGAATGGCTATATAGGCTACTTAATTACAGTCTTGTGCTGTTTTATAAAGGCACAAAGCCATATCACGGTTTCGGTGTTGGGAAAAGGGAGAAGAGAGAGTTCGGCAAAAGGTGGATTCGAACTCGGGTCGAACGCGTCAAAAGCTACTTTCAAGCACCTCACGACGCCCTCGCCCTACGCCACTGTAGATATTCAGTGAAAGGTATCTTTTTGCTAAAAAGACAGGCACGTAGTGCAAATGAACGCTCTCAACTCACGTTCATTTTACTGTATCTGGTTTTGTTTGTTTGATAACGATGTGGACGGAGCGTGGTACAGATAGTTGCCCCGAATTTGATTGGTGAATAAAACTTGAAAAAAGTTGTTGTGATGCCAATCGCCTCCGCGATTCTGTCTGGCCTAATAAGCTGTGAGCTATCCCTATTTTCTTTCCCTCCTGACACAACGCGTTACAAGTTAAGAGTGCTTTGTGCATTTTGTTAATGTGAGGTATAGCGTTCGGTAATGTCGGTAATTTAACGTTATGCCAGAGGGAATGCCATACTCTAGGTTTTTGTGAAACGCCGCCACTGGTGGAGAGACGACTAAACGCCGGTGGAGAGACGACTAAACGCCTGTGGAGAGACGACTCGACGCCTGTGAAGAGACGACTAAACACCGGCGATATGTTATGCCTAAATTTATACATGATTAACTAACTGTATTTTTCTTTGTACATTTCTGAAATGCACTTTCTGTAAAGCTGCTTTGAGACAATGTGTATTGTGAAAAGCGCTATACAAATAAACTTGAACTTGAACTTGAACTAAATACATCAAAACGTGACAGTACCTCCCCCCTCCCCGAAGGCGCGTCCTCGCGCCGTATAACATCCAAAGGGGTGGGAGGGTGGGCGCCCTGGAGGCTGACGAGGGCATGGTGCAGGTCCGGGAAGCCTCCAGGGCGGAGCAGGCTGTGGGCGTGGCCACGGCGGAGCAGGCTGTGGGCGTGGCCAGGGCGGAGCAGGCTGTGGGTGCGGCCACGGCGGAGCAGGCTGTGGGCGTGGCCAGGGCGGAGCAGGCTGTGGGCGTGGCCACGGCGGTGCAGGCTGTGGGCGTGGCCACGGCGGTGCAGGCTGTGGGCGTGGCCACGACGGTGCAGGCTGTGGGCGTGGCCACGACGGTGCAGGCTGTGGGCGTGGCCACGACGGTGCAGGCTCTTCAGGTGGCCACGGCGGTGAAGACCTTTCGGGTGGCCACGGCGGTGAAGACCCTTCAGGCGGCCGTGGTGGTGAAGACCCTTCGGGTGGCCACGGCGGTGAAGACCCTTCGGGTGGCCACGGCGGTGAAGACCCTTCGGGCGGCCGTGGTGGTGAAGACCCTTCGGGTGGCCATGGCGGTGAAGACCCTTCGGGTGGCCACGGCGGTGAAGACCCTTCAGGCGGCCGTGGTGGTGAAGACCCTTCGGGTGGCCATGGCGGTGAGGACCCTTCGGGTGGCCATGGCGGTGTTATTTTTTCAGGCCTCCATGGATCTTTGGCCGGCCACGGCGAAGGCGTATAGCCCCCCCCCCAAAATTTTCTTGGGGAGAAGGACAGGTTCAGGAACGGGAACAGACTTGACATCTACGGGTGCTGGGTCAACGGGCTCTGGGTCTGGGTCAACGGGCTCTGGGTCTGGGTCAACGGGCTCTGGCGCTAGCGCTGGGTCAACGGGCTCTGGCTCTGGCGCTGGGTCAACGGGCTCTGGCTCTGGCGCTGGGTCAACGGGCTCTGGCTCTGGCGCATCATGGGACTCGGAACTGGACGGGGCCAGCACATCATGGGACTCGGAACTGGACGGGGCCAGCACATCATGGGATTCGGAACTGGACGGGGCCAGCACATCAGGGGACTCGGAACTGGACGGGGCCAGCACATCAGGGGACTCGGAACTGGACGGGGCCAGCACATCAGGGAGCTTGGGGCTGGATTCATGCTCTGGCGGGCAGGTGACGGTCTCTGGCTGGATGTGGCTGACGTGAACCTCAGCCTCGGGAGCCATCTTTTGGGCTAATCGCACTGATATCAGCGGGGGATCAGTCAAACTGGATATCATCCAGGGAAGTCCAGGGACAGATCTGGTGGCAGGGCTGATGCGGTGTGCAGGCTCTGGCGGACAGGCGATGGGCTCAGGCTCTGGCAGGCATGCGATGGGCTCTGGCGTTAGCGTGCAGGTGATGGGCTCAGGCGCTGGCGTGCAGGTGATGGGCTCAGGGGCTGGCGTGCAGGTGATGGGCTCAGGGGCTGGCGGGCTTGGCACTGGCTGGAGTGGGAGATCTTCCACGAGGTATTCAGATCCACACGACCACAGCGTGTGATCCACGAACTCCAGGAAGGATAGATGGAGGTCCCTTACCAGAAATATCTGGACTCGCGGGTCCTTCAGACCACCCCAGAAACTCCGTTTTAGCTCCTCCTCATCCTGAGTCTCGTCATCATACAACTCGATATAAAGTCCTGCATATTCTTCAAGTGAGCGCTCTTGTTGGAGAAGAATTGGTATTTCCATGAGGCTCACTTTCCTTTTCTTTTTTATGGTCGATCGTTCTGTCAGGGTTGGGTGCAGGTGACCGAAGACGAGGACACGGAAGCTTCAATATAATAGTTTTAATTACAAAAATGAAACTTTCAAAATCAAACAAGAACAAAACTCCAGGAATTCAGGGTTAACACACAACCATACATTGACGACGATCGACCGTAAAACCAAACGAGATAATTAACTGAAAACAGGTGCAGAAAATTGGACACAAACGAGGAGCGGAAAACTAACAGGACTAAACCAAAAATCACACAAGACAGGGGAAAACAAGATTACAAAACAGAACTAAATACATCAAAACGTGACAATGATAACAGTAGCTATAATATAGTCATTAAAAATGCAGAGCAGTCTAAATGCTCATGAGTTCAGGTATTTTATAGCATTTGGATAAAAACTGTTCAAAAGTCTTGAGGTGCGACCCCGGGAAGATCTGTAGCGCCTTCCAGATGGCAGCAAAATAAAGAGGCCGTGACCTGGATGGGAACAGTCCTGAATTATATTTTTTGCCCGCTGCATGCATCTGGTGTGATATATGTCCACGAGTGAGGGGAGCTGTGTGTGAATAATATTTTGTGCTGATTTCCTAACTCTGTCCATTGCTTTTTTGTCAGCAGCGGTGCAGCTACTAAACCACACCAGAATATCGTGTGAGATAATACTTTGGACAGAACAGTTGTAAAAGGATAAAAGCAATTTCTGGAGTTAATTTTATTGAGTGACCTGAGAAAGTACAGTCGCTGCTGAGCTTTCTTCACAAGGGCTGTAGTGTTGGTGGTAACGCTTCCTTTTACAGTACAGTACTTACAGTGTACTTACAGTGTACTTACCTAGAAAGTACTGGCTAATATAAAGGTAAGTACATGGAACAGGGGTAGGTTTAGGGGTAGGTTCAGGGTTAGTACTAGTTATTACCCAGTAATTGTAGTTACTAAAATAAGTACATAGTATTTACATGGGTAACTGGACTGTAAAAGGAAGCGTTACCGTGTTGGTTGCCCAAGTGATGTCCTGTGAAATGTATGTCCCAAGGAATTTGAAGTCCTCAACCCTCTCCACAATTTCTCCATTAATGTAGACGGGGGCTAGGTCAATCTTCTTCCTGCGGAAATCTACCACCAGCTCTTTGGTCTTAGAGGCGTTGAGAGACAGGTTGTTGGTGGAGCACCAGGCGGAGAGTTTTTGGATTTCATCCCTGTATGCAAACTCATCATTGTTGTGAATAAGTCCAACTACAGTGGTGTCATCTGCAAATTTGATAATAGTATTACTTTTATGAACTGGGGTGCAGTCGTGAGTGTATAAAATGTAAAGTAAGGGGCTCAACACACAACCCTGGGGCGCCCCAGTGCTGAGTGTGAGAACAGAGGAAAGTTGCAAACCCAGACGAACTGACTGGGAACGATCTGTAAGAAAGTCATTGATCCATCTGCAGATGTTTGTGCTAATGCCCAGTCCATGTAGCTTGGACACCAGTCTTCCAGGAATGATAAAATTAAACGCATAACTAAAGTCCACAAACAACAGTCTTGCATAGGTGCCAGGATGTTCCAGGTGGGTCAGCACACAGTGCAGGGCTGTGTTGATGGCATTAGCAGTTGACCTGTTTGCTTTATAGGCAAACTGGTGCCGGTCCAGTGTGGGGGGAAGAGAGGATGTTATATGTTTTAGCAGCAGTCTTTCAAAGCACTTCATAACAGTGGAAGTGAGAGCCACTGGTCTATAGTCATTGAAGCTACTCACAGCTGATTTTTTCGGGATCGGCACAATGATAGCAGATTTAAGGCACTTGGGAATGGAACAAGTAGAGAGAGAGAGGTTAAAGATGGAAGTGAATACTTCAGCCAGCTGATCTGCGCAGTCCCTCAACACTCTCCCAGGGATCCCGTCGGGCCCGGCAGCCTTTCTGGGGTTCACACCAAGAAATGCCCTCCTGACCTCCTCTTCTCTCAAGGAGAATGTCGGGGCATCTTCTTTGGGCAAGAGTATTATTGGTCCGGCCGCTGTTGACTCAGTCCCATTCGCTTCAAAGTGCACAAAGAAGTGATTGAGCTCCTCGGCCAGACTGCTGCTGGTACTTGGGCTTGGGTCTTTTGAACCCTTAAAGTTCGTAAGTTGTTGTATTCCCTGCCAAATGCGCCGTGGATCCCCTTCACCAAAGTGATCCTCTATCTTCCTCCTCTAGGCCACTTTTGCTTCCTTGATGCCTGTCTTTAATTTGGATCTGGCGGTGCTGTATAATTCCGTATCCCTGGACTTAAAGGCTTCATCACGTTTTTTCAGCAGCAGCTTGACCTCCCTGTTCATCCATGGTTTATTGTTTTGATGACATTTAACACTGTCTTTCAACAGTGATATTATCAATGCAGGTCTTAATGTAGTGCAAAACAGTGCAGGTGTAATCCTCAAGACTCTGCTGTGAGAAAAGTGCCCAGTCAGTGCGCTCAAAACAGTCTTGCAATTGTGGAATCGCACTAGCAGGCCACAGTTTGGTTAGTTTAACAGTATGCATGGATCTCTTAGACCCCATTTACACCTGGTATTAAAATGGGATCTGTATCCAGATAAGTTATCCGGATAATAAGTGTTCTGATCTTACACCTTGCGATCTTACACCTTGCGATCTTGCGTTTACACCTTGTATTTTTAATGCGTTCTCGTTATCCACATTGAGATCGGATCTCTGTCCTCCAGAGTGACACATGCGCGTGAGCACAGGAAATCAGCTGTAGTTTGTCATTTTCAACCTTTTTTTATTAGGAGCGAACAGAAAAGATGACAGGCCCTGTTTGCAGCTGTTGTTTTTGCGGCTACTGTGAATGCTACGACAGTGAACCGGTCTCTGTGGATGAGAGAACGGAGTAATGAGTGGTGGGAACGTATCTTGGGGTCTATTGGCGAAGATGACTGGATGGCAAACTTCAGAATGAACCGACATTTGTTCGACTACATCTGCGAGAAGTTGCGGCCTCTGCTGTCACGGAGAAATACTCTGCTGCGGTCGTCTGTGTCTGTGGAGAAGAGAGTAGCAGCTGCGCTTTGGTATGCCACAGGGTCTGGGTACAGGACGGAAGGATGACGTTTGGCAGGTACGAAGATGTACGAATCCGATCACGTCGTACGGATTGCGTTTACACCTAGTAAAGATCCGAACACAATGCGAGCCAGACTACCTCAAGATGTGGTCAGGCAGATCCGATCACAATCCGATCACAACGCATTTACACCTTGCATTAACATGCGTTTTTTTATTATTCGGATAACTTATCTGGAAACAGATCGCATTTTAATACCAGGTGTAAATGGGGTCTTAAACACAGGTCTGTACGCTGGTTTGAGAAAGAGGGTCAGATGGTCAGACTGCCCTAAATGGGGGTGAGATGAGACCTTATATGCCCCTCTGATATTACTATAACCTTTGTATGGTGTTCGGGTCTGTTTTCATTTTTTATCAAAAGAAAAATTCTACAATTAATAATTTTTTCAACCTCAGACTCATTGGCCTTGGCTCATTTTCTGTGAAGAACATATATCCGAACACATTTTCAATGACCACACACTGTACAGGAGTTTTTTTTTTTTGAGGAGAACAGAGCTTTTTGACAGATGAGGAACTAGATTACCAGGATAGACCCAGCTGAAGTGCCATTTATTTATTTACTGTAAAAAAAGTATTATAGTAGTATAAATGTAGTATAAAAGTATAAAAAGAATAGAATAAATAAAATAATAAATAAAATAAATAAAATATAAATGCAAAGCCTGTGATGTGGCCCTCTTTGTGATTGCTGATAGGAACTGTTTTGAGGCTTGGCACCAGTGAATTTCATGAGGCCCAAAGCGCCTGGACTTCTTTTGGAAAAATATCAATAGTTTTGGTTCTGTACAAGTTATAATGTTTATTCCTGTGCTCCAGGACTCCAAAGACATGAACAAACTGTTTTCCAGAGGAAATTTGCTTAGCTTTTATTTATTTGTGTGTGATTTCAATAAATATTTGAGTGATTCAATTTCCGATTTATTTTTTCATTTGTCTTTATGGTCCCATAACTTATTTTACATTCAGGTGACATCAATGTAACACAAATATGCTGAAAGTTCAATTTGTCCTGAAAAAAAAGAGGTGTGTCAATTGTCTGTGCACAAAAGGGTTGATGTTTTACAAGCTTTTTTAGTTAATAACACCAGACGGAAAATGTATTGTAAAAATACCCTTAGGTCTCTGAGGGTTAACATAAATTGTTTGATTATGTTGAATTATAAACCCCAAAATGCACCGGGTCCACCAGACCCACGAACACTGGCTGAATAACAAAAATATGAACACCACACAAGGGATAAACATGATCCAGAGTATTATCACCTCTGGTTGGACATATTACATACTGATGAAATTTGGGAAGTACAGTACACAGGTTAGCATGATTAAAGTCCCCTACCACAATAAAGATTCCATCCGGGTGGGTGGGTTGCAGTCTATTCATACTAGTTTGCAAGATATCCATAGCTGCATTAGAATTAGCGCTAGGTGGAATATAAACAGCCGTGATAAAAACAACAGTGAACTCACGCGGCAAGTAGAAGGGCCGGCATCTCAGTGTGACAAACTCCACGTCTGGTGAGCAGTGTCTTTCAGTCACTGTGGCATCGGTGCTCCAGCTGTTGTTAGAATAGATGCAGAGCCCCCCTCCTTTGCTCGGCCCGGTGTGCTGTACGACCCGCTAGTATAATAGCTTCACCCGGAATCCCAGAGTGCAGCCACGTCTCTGTGATTACTACCAGCGAGCAGTCTTTAGCATAACTGTTTGCCTCGATGATCATCGCCAGCTCATCCATTTTGTTGCATATCGATCTGGCATTGGACACAAAAAGGCTGGGCAGTGCGGGCCTGTGTGGTGGCCTCCTTAGACGGACTCTAATCCCGGCTCTACGACCTCGCTTCTGTCGTCGCTCTCTGCGCCGCCTTCTGCGTCTATCTCCCGGGATAATAATCCACTTGCTCCCTACTGGTCACGCGATCTCCGGTGGTAAGTATTCAAAGTTGTAAGTTTAGCGTAGAACTAATTCTCCATACAGTGTCCCAATCTTTAAAAGTTCCTGTCGATGAAATGTCCGGATGTTTGTAGACACGGACGTAAACAAAACAAACAAAAATAACCACATAGGGCAAGAGCAAAGCCACTGCAGTTCCCTGCGCCACTATCTTGGACCAAAAACATGATGAACATGAATATACATTGGAACAAACACTATAATAACATCTTAGTTGATAATTCAATATATTCAATATACTCAATATATTCAATATTCAATATACATCCCATACTATATATATAACATATGTAAGGATCAGACGGGTCAATTTAGCTAAACTTGAATTAATTAATTTATAGGGAATCTTGAAAGAATCACTTATACGGCCGAGCAAATGACTCGTCCAGCGTTCATTTGAACAGGCCGTAACTATCAGCTCTGCAGCAGATATAAATAGCCAAACTAGTTAAAAACACCATTTATTAGCAAAGGTAACTTAGATCAGCAGTTTAAGGCATTAAATTCATAAACACATAACACAAGAACACTTATCTTTAAAATACAAACAAGACTTTATTGATTATTCTAACACATACTGTAAAACTAATATCTAGCACAAACACACACATTCATATGAGTTGAGGAAAGAATGAGTTTTAAGAGTGAGATAATGAAATCCCAAGATTCTATATGCACGTATAAGACACAACCTGAACGATTCATCAATCATTAATTTAAACCTTCTGTCATTTCTTAGGAGGGGTTATTACATTTTATATCAAAGCACCAGTTCAGTTAAGAGCCTGGAGGCTACTTTCTTGTCTTTGCTTCCTTTTGGGGATTCCTTTTTGTCTGCATCAAAGGGGGTTTCCCGGGTTCGTTGATTGGTTGGCGGTCTCCTCGTGCCCGGATAGTTGTCTTGGGTGGCCAATCACATGGCGTGTTGGCGGATGGATGGAAAGTCGAATCGTTTAATCGAAACTTTGCAACTTAACTTAGAACCGAGACTCTCAACAGAAAAGAAAAGAAAACTAAGAAAAAGTGCTTCAACTGCTTCAACCCGACAGAAATTTAGTTCCCTCTTGGTGTGAACAGACCATTTGTTTGCGATTTAGCATCACATTTGGTGTGAACAGATCATAATTTTACTACGTTATTATAATATGTCTGAACTGTGCAGATAATTGTATGAACGTTCACTGCATTGTTGGAGACATGATTCAGCTCTTTCATTTTTTAAAACCACATGGTTGGGTTTTATGCCCCAAGATGATTTGAATTGTTTCTGACTGTCTTAAGACAGTTCTTTGTTTCTTCATTACTTCTCTCCCTTTTTATATAATTTTTTTTACAAGAGAAAATAATTGCTGAACGTATGTCTCTCTCCTTCGCTCACTCAAGAACAGGCACACTGAAATGTGTTTGTGTGTGTTTGTGTGTGTGTGTGTGTGTGTGTGTGTGTGTGTGTGTTGTGTGTGTGTGTGTGTGTGTGTGTGTGTGTGTGTGTGTGTGTGTGTGTGTGTGTGTGTGTGTGTGTGTGTGTTTAACCCTGCACCTCCTTGCATAAGCATTTCCAGGTCTAAAGCCCTTCCAGCTGTGAACCTTCATACTGGATGGCTGTTTCCACAAGTGGAGCTCTATGATCTGCTTCAAATCAGCTTAAGTACAACAATGGCCCTATTCTGAATTCAAACTAGTCTTCTCTCCAGTGCTCTTCAAATTATCCAATCACAAACATTAACATGTGCTCTGAAGAGCTGTGACCCAGTTAACAAGTTAGGGCTTATGTTTTGTTTGTGTTGCTACGCAGTTGGAAAAATATCTCTTACTGTTGTTTTACATGATAAAGTAAATTTTTTAACATTGTGGGCAGGGTGTAAAATTAACACTTGCCAAAATCCAAATTTGAGAAAAACTGGATTTAGCAAGGAAATAAACAGTTACTCACCAGGTGGCTGGAACTGAAACATAATTCAACAACACAATTGCATAAAATAAATCAGAGGATGCCTCAAGTTTTCTTTCTCAGGAACTTTATATGGAGACACAGTACATAAATCACAGCATTTCTGCACCGAAACACAAACAATGAACAAAATCATAATTTGACTTTTTCATGTTTTATGACAAGTGCAGGTTTAAAGATGTAAACGAACTTGGTTACTAATGTAACCTTTGTTCCCTGAGATAAAGGCTTGCTAGACACATTGGGAAAACAAATTTATCTCTGATTTACCAAAGCTTATAAAATCATGCAGTGTAACTAGGGCTGGGCGATAAAACGATAACGATAATTATCGCGATATAATTTTTCTCGATAAAACGATATCAAGAGGTCGATAAATGTTCGATAATGTGTATGCGCCAAAAGCGGAACGAAACTCTTTTGAACCGCGCGCCACACGGAGCATTTATCCGCTCGGCTCAAAGTCCAAACGGCCGGCGCGCGCGAGCTCACTAGAGCAGACGCGTTTACTCCGATCGCCTCGCTCACGAGATCCATTGAGAAGCGCTTAAATTCAGCGAACAACACTAATGTCTCAGTGATTTAAACCAGTTTAAAGGCAGATGAAACAGCGCTGACAAACAGGAGAAACACTGTGCGCAACGATAAAGTCAGAATCTGAATTGATACTGAATCCATTTAGCCTACCATGGATTTACTGTAACGTTAGCCTATTATATTAACTGCACCATGAAATGTGGGATATACATATTGAATTGTATTATATTATTAATATGTGATGCGATCTGGGAAAACCCGTCGGATGTCGCGCTTGTACATTTTCAGTAAAGTCTAAAAATAGATTGAATGTCAGTTTATTGTCAAATTTGGGTTTTCAATAAATTATTATTCTATAACATCTTGTTTATCATCTCTGAATATATATTGGGGAAATTCACCAGATTAGTGCAGAAAAATAGCGATTTATAGTGGCAAGCTGAAAAGACGTGTCTTTCTCTTTAAGAACACGCGCGGAGCGGAAGTGCAAAAAAACAACAACAACGGCTATTTAGTTCTCCTTCTCTTAACACTACAAATACAGTTTCTCCTATCAAAATAAACCACATAACAGAATAAAGGTCCCGCCAGTCCTGTGTAAACTACAACGGCACGCAAGTTTTTATTTATTTATTTTTATCTAGCGTTATGTGATGCGGAGCACAAGAGAACAACAGAGCCTGAAGCTGCTCGTTTAAAAGACCTTGCTCGCCTCTCAATCGTCCAATTTCAAAACGGTTTTCACAGGATGAATTTTGAGTTTGTAAGCTTTCGAATGATACCTAATCTATGATGATTACTAAAATATGTGATATGAAAAAAGGCAATAAAAAAAGAGCGCCAGTCGTCCCGCTAGCAGGACGTGACAGTTTTTTAAACCTGTTTTTCTCAAAATTCCATTTCTGAAAATCACAGCGATCATCCGACTTCAGATAACCATAACTTTTGTTACAGACAAACTATAAAAGATATAAAAACAGATTTGGAAAGGGCTTGAACCAAGCTTTAATATGATCGCAAAACCTGTAATATGTCAAATTTCACCATGTGGTGGGTTTTCCCAGATCGCATCACATATAGACAATGTATTAAATGACTAATGGAATATAATTACAGTATTTAATAATGTATTTAACTATTAGGCTACTGTTTTTCATACAAATACCATAGAAACCATAAAGTTACATGTTGCCATGATAGTGAGGTGCTAAGTTATAGGTTATGCCTGGTTTTATCTGTGGTTATCATGATCTAAATGCATGATACTGGATGATCAATGGTTCATTTTAATAAAACTCAAACAGTCAGAAGATTACATTTTACCAAATAAAAATGTGGTTGTTAAATATTTTTTTTTAAATAGATGTTACTGGTTTTGTTAATGAACATAAATGTAACATAGTAGTAGTATTAGTTTGAGTTAGGATGCAGATTTACTGTCAACTCACTGTCAAATATGCATTTTGAGACAAAACATGTAATATTAATATTGCAGCCTGCACTGCAGTGCCAACTGTGCTGAAGAAATATTTTTCTATTCAGATATTTATTTTGTTAAGGAAAAATGACAAATGTTTGAATGTTCTACCTCAGATTTGTGAAATGTTCCCCTGTTTGGCAAGTGTTTGTCATGATATGTTCTGACAATAAAGAGTAGGGCCTAGTTTAAAACCACAATTAACACTCTGGTTTCTACAACTTTCACTTAGGAGCAAAAATCTGCCTTTAAACTTGAAAGAAATAAAGATTTGACATTTATCGTGATAATTATCGATATCGACTGATATAAAAAAAATATCGTGATATTTTTTTTGGGCCATATCGCCCAGCCCTAAGTGTAACTGCATGAACCATCTGCTGGGTCGTGCAGCAGAGTTGGAAGGTCCAATGGCTGAGTAGCGTGGCTGCACGAACCTATGGCGGGGCTACCCCTCTATATAATGGGGCATTCTGCCGTAGGAACTCTAACTCGAGGAAGAAAACCAAGTCGTGCAGCATGATTGCACAGCAAGTTATGCAATAATCATTCCCGTTATCTCAGGGAACCGAGGTTACGTCAGTAACAGTACTTAATACGTCTGCACCAAACGGCATAGTCAATCTGGCCAAAGGTGGATGGCGAAGGACCAGTCGGCCGTCGCACAGATGTCGCCAATAGACAATTTGCTGGACCATAAACAGGATGAGGCCATGCCTCGGGTGGAGTGTGTCTTAATCCGATGGGACACTGTAGGCCTATAAAAGCATAAGCTAGCGCAATTGCATCCACTATCCAGAGGGAAAGTCTTTGCTTCGTGACCATATATCTGATGAAGGACCTGTGGCTGGCAAGGTTATTATAGTTTTGCATTTTTCATTAGTTTTTATTTTTATTTCGTTTTTAATTTTTGTTTTCAAATTCAGTTTAGTTTTAATTAGTTTTTAAAGTGGGTTTGCTAGTTTAGTTTAGTTTTTATTTTTTGAAAATGCTTAGTTTTAGTTTAGTTTTTATTAGTTTTAGTGTTAGTTTTAGTCCTTTTTTTGGATTTTGGGTTATTTGTAAGGGGCAAGATTCAAAAAGGTCAAAAAAAGAATTGTGTAATAATAACTCAACAAAAACATCATACAATTTTAGAAATATCTATTCAACAATAAAACCAGTACATAAAATGTACATATGGGCACAAATATGTAAACAGTCTACACAAGACTCCGCAGTAAAGTGCAAAATGTGTAAGTGACGTGTGCCAGGAAAAAAACTAAATAGCAAATAGACTAAAGACGACATACACAATATTTCTTACTTATTTAGAAATGCAGTATAGTAAGTCTTGCTAGTCTTTGACCTATTTAAAGTAGGCTAATACTGAACGTGAAACAAAATCTGGAACAAAAAAGTAGGATTAACAGTTTTCTAGCAATATTAATTATTAAAATCAAGCACAAAAAAGAGTTCATACCCAAACAGAGTATTAAAAACCTCCTTGCAAGGTAAGTATTGCTAGTCTTTGTCCGATTTAAAGTAATACTGAATATAAAAATAAAAATTAAAAAAATCTGGAACACAAAAGTAGATTAAAAAAGTATTAACACAAAAATAATACTCTGAGTATTAAAAATCTCAAAATACATGAAGAAAATCATTGAGCAAATACAGGTTATTTCTCATTAAAGAGCAGTGAATTCTTTTCTATTTTTATTTTGTTGTTTGATTAATATTAAGTGCACAGACGGCATTAGGTTTACTACGCACTGTCACTTTAAGACCGAGTGCAATCCAATTGCACTGATGCACATCCGATATTCTCACAACTGTATGTTCTGTAAAGACATAACTGACTGTGTTTACGTGAATACTCTCCAAAACGGACATTTAGACATAATGTGTATTTGTCCATTCAGACGCGAAAGAGAGCTCAATTCAGTCCTTGCCAATGGATTATCCAAAGCGTCCGACTCCGCGGTATTAAACATATAGGCTACATATAGGCCTAAGTCACACTGTCTAATATTCGCACAACCTTTGAACTAAAAATAAAATAAAAAGTGCATTCATGATCTTTTGCATGACGCGGGCCAAAAAATTAATGCCAGGCCGGCTAACATTACTCATCTATATTGAAGCAGCAAACATTCAGTGTAAGAGTAAAATAATGATATAACATTACTATTTCATATTTGAATCACATTCACAGCTTATATATATTTGACATCGACAACCCAAGTGCATTTTACCTCAGATTTGCGAATAGTTAACTTTCTAAAGAAGGCGCGCAATCGCTTCTCGGGTCGACATTAACACACTATACACTTTTTAATGTGTGATTGATTGTGTAAAGGTGTTCACAACAAGATACCAACCTTTCGCGAACTTGCTTTAAACGTTGAACCCTCGTTTTCATGGAGACGCGGAGTGCACGGAGGTGAGTGGCTGTGTGTCTGTGTGTGTGTGTGTGTGCGCGCGCGCGCGCATGTGACAGAGAGACGGAGGGGGAGAGCAGGGAAAGGAAATGCAGCTGAACGAATACACTGCGTGTTTTGAATAGCGTTAAAAAATTAAAAACATTGACAAAGACGAAAACTAAGGACATTTACTCTATAATTTTATTTTATTTTAGTTAGTTTTGCCAAACACACATTACAGTTTTAGTTAGTTATCGTTTTTTTGTAATGCCTCGTTTTTATTTTTATTTCAGTTAACCCTCTGAGGTCTGAGCTGTTTTGGGGCTCTTTCGGTGTTTTGGTATGCCCTGACATTTGTGCTTATTTCAGCTACTTAAAACATACCATTTGCCAACATATAAATTTGCTGTATTCAGCACAAACTCTGCTACAATAATATGTGAGCAAAATTGATGTACTTGTTTGCATTTTATAGAAAAAAAATAATATGCGTGGTTAGTACGTTTTGGAAAAAAAAATGTCACTGCAATAAGGCCATTTAACACATAATGAATAGTTGTCCACAATACTTTTGAGTTACTATTCTTGTAGGCTAGAATTTTTACTTCAAAATGAAGTGAAAATCATTCTGACCACTCTTTCAGAAACATCAATATAACGATTTGAATTTCTTACATCAGTTTTTGGGTCAGCAGTGCTGTATGCGTGGGAGTGTTAATGCCCATGAATATTAATGTTATTTACACCTGGGAAGACTAAAGACACTCCCCCAATGGCTAATGGGCCATCAAGGTGCTTTGAGGCAGCCTGAACAAAGAATGATTCACTGGTGAACAAAAAGTTAAAAAGAACAGCATTTATTCAAAATAGAATTTACGTTCTTTCCTAAGAATGTAAAGACTTAAAGTCATTACTATCACTTAACACATCCTTTCAAAAAAACAAACATAAAAATACTACCGCAGGTTTAAAAAACTGTTTGAATAGACTCATGGGCGAATGCGAGTCTACAGAGCTCAGTTGCGGTCCAGTTTCCCGTGCAGGAAGAAATCGCAGTGTCTGTGGAACCATGTCAACATCGGTCTCTGTTTTCCATGACAGCGTGGACTGCATGTTGCTCGTCTGCTTGTTTGCCTTGGCTCTCTTCGGAACTGGTGCTTGGACATTGTCACATCTGTTATAAAAAAAGAAGAAAGAAAAAGTGTGAGCATGCTGATAAGACAATCAAAGAAACTGTATTATTATCATTATCAATCACTAATTACCATGGATTTAAAAAAGACATATTTGTAATTTCACACAAGAATGGGAACTTTTACATTATGACGATGTAAACACAATTAGGCTACATTTCATCTGTAAAATATTACGTCTATGCACTTACTCAGTATTATTCTCGATCGCACTGAGAACTGAACGACACCTGCGTGTCCCTCTGCGAGGTGCTGGAGAAGGAGAACGTGATGCAGCCAATTTCCTAAAAAACAAAACAAAATAACTGTTAGCATACATTATGTATACAACAGAGTTATTGAATATTCTGTACTGAATATGCATCTGTTACTGAATATTCTATATAGGTATTATTGTTTTTTTTGTATTATGTTTTGTTATTGAGTGTTAAAGCTGCCGTGACAATATAATTTCCTGCAAAGGATCAATAAAGTATCAACAACAACAACAACATCTGTTGATGGCCCATATAGAATGCATGCTGATAACACAATCAAAGAAACTGTATTATTATTACGCTTATCAATCACTAATTACCATGGATTAATTTCACACAATAATAGGAACTTTTACATTATGACGATGTAAACGATATTACGTCTATGCACTTACTCAGTATTATTCTCGATCGCACTGAGAACTGAACGAGACCTGCGTGTCCCTCTGCGAGGTGCTGGAGAAGGAGAGCATGATGCCACATTCCTAAAAACAAAACAAAATAACTGTAAGCATACATTATGTATACAACAGAGTATCTGTTGATGGCCCATATAGAACGCACGCATTTATTATGTAGCCTACACTCAATGAACGGATCGTTCGCGATCGACACATCGCTACATTTCAAACATTTACACCTGTATTCACAGTGCATAAGGCAGTAAGCATGATAATTAGTGTCATAGGCTAACTAAAACTGAACATTTGCGAGTATCTATGGCCCATATAGACAGCACGCATTTAGGGATAGGCTACACAATGAACGGATTGTTCGCGAACGAACGACACATCACTAACTTACATTTCAAACATTACACCTGTATTCACAAACAAGTATTTACGCATGATAAAGTGTCATAGGCTAAACAAAACTGAACATTTATATATAACATATTGTATTTAGACAGAATCTATCACGTTTTTACCAGAGTCTGAAATATCACATATAAACCTAGCAGTTATTCCCCAAAAAATGCATTACACATAGGCTAAGGCAGTAGGCTATTTTAGCATGATAAGTCATGGGCTAACCAAAACTGAACATTTATATATAAAATATATTGTATTTAGACAGTATCACGTATTTTACCGGAGTCTGAAATATATTTATCTCAATCACATAACCTAGAAGTTATTCTCGAACAAAATGCACTACACATAAGGCAGTAGGCTATTTAGCATGATAATCAGTGTCATAAACTAATCAAAACTGAGTGAAAAATATGTATGCTATATACAAATATGTTCAGAGAATATCACATTTAAAAAGTTTACACGAGCATACAATGTTAGGGATATTGTGAGGTATTTCCTATGTCAAAAGCTAGCCAAAACTAGGCAAAATATAAAATTCATTTGAGCTCTATATGATAAGAAAACGAATTATAACACTAAAAAACTTACTCCGAACTTCTATCCTCGGTTGGATCAATTCGTTCTTGAAAATGCAGCCTTTTCGTCGTCCGAATTGCAATCTTCCTCTGAAGAAAATGTGAATTCGTCATCACTGTCCAGAATCATCTGAAGGGCCTCTCTGTCGGAGTAGCGTGCTGCTGCCATCCTCAAAACGCGATGAACTAACAGTGAATGATCTGATGAAGAAGCTTCATGTTTTTGTGGCTTGATCGCGGGGCGTGCCGCGTGTGCGATGCATAGATCACCTATTTTACCATGTGAAAAGCGCTGGGGGCGTGGCGATCTGAGCTGATTAATGATAATGAGGGGAGAACGAAACAACTGTAACTCTCCTTGGTTTCAAACGGATTACATAAACTGGAAATATAATTTTTTTTAGTAGCTTACTTCATTTAAAAGAAGAGAATCTCAGCTTCATAAAGAGACATCTCTCGTATCTCTGTGACAAGTATTAACAGAGTTACAGTTATTTTTTCGGACGCGTTTCAGAATGGACTTCACTGACGGAGAGAAGGTAAAACGCGCATCATGTTTATTATTCTTTATTTGACGAAAAGCACAACACTTTGTTTTTATTGTGAGTACCCTAAAAAAAAATAGAAACTAAACAGGATCTAATGATGTACAACACTTAAATGTAAGATAAAAATCAACAGAGTAATTTGAGTCTCTTTTGCACTGATAAGGAAAAAAGTGAGCTCATCACGCCCCCGTGACGGCCGACCTCAGAGGGTTAACGACAATGTTTTTCCCACCTAGTTTTCGTTTTTTCGTTCGTTTTCGTTAACGATTATAACCTTGGTGGCTGGACACACTCACACACACTCACTCCAGATCTGATGAAGGACCTGCACCTGGACACACTCACACACACACTCCAGATCTGATGAAGGACCTGCGCCTGGACACACACAAACACACACACACACACACACACACACACACACACACACACACACACACACACACACACACACACACACACACACACACACACACACACACACACACACACACACACACACACACACACACATACACACACACACACACACCAGATCTGATGAATGACCTGCGCCTGGACACAACGACAACGCAGTCCTGAAGTGTCAACTAGTCTCTCCACTGTGAAGGCTTCCTTCGCTTCAGGTTTATGTGGCTACGCAAAAGCGCTACAAATTCTGTATTATACATTTTTCAAGGCTTGTACCTTGGAACCTATTTCATGGTTTGTGTTGTCGACCCACCATTTTTATGCAAATGACCGGCCGGATCACATTAAGGGTTTTCTGTTAGAACTTTGTCGTGTAAACGGCCCCTAAGTTAATAGGGGTTACTACTGGCTACCACTCGCTGCTCGCATCAAGTTAAAGGCATTGATGCTTGCTTACAGATCGACCACAGGCTCAGCTCCCTGCTACGAGTCTACATCTCTACCAGAAGCCTACGATCGGTCAATGAGTGACGGCTCGTGGTACCATCACAGAGAGCCACAAAATCACTCTCCAGAACATTGTCATTCACGGTTCCATGCTGGTGGAATGATCTCCTCATCCGGAATGCAGATCCCTGACAACATTTAAAAGACAACTGAAAACTCATCTCTTCCGTGAGCACTTAACATAGAAGAAAGAAAAAAAGAAAAGAAAAAAACTTTCCCTTTTCCTTTAAATCCTCCCTTGTCTGGCTTATGCTTGTCACAGTGTCTGGTTGTGTTTCCCTGGGTTATCACTAGAGGTCCTCGTTCTCACGGTGTCATTCACATTTACTACATTTCCGAGCATTCTAGTCTGTCACTCATCTAATTATCACACTCAGCTGTATCCCTTCACCTTGTTAGTTCTGTGTGTATATATTCCCTGTCTGTGTTAGTGTTTGTTACGTCCTTGTTTTATGTCCCCAAACTTCCGTTCCTGTTGTTGCTTCTTTCTCGTGTTTTGTCGTTTATACACAGGTTTCTTGTATACAAACAATACCGGATGCGCGCGCATCCAAGAGGCAAGACCGCTATATGTTAGGTCGAGTTCTGTAAAAGAACATTGCAATTAACATAGATTTTGCATTGTTTGTAAATTCTTGTCGACTCAATAATAAACTGCAATTTCAGAGTTGGATCTGTTTGTTTGCGTTTCATTTGCATATTAATATATTATGTAAAATGTTAGTTAGTTCAGTTGACTAGTAAGCTAAGTTATAATGTTAGTCATCAGGTCTCTGAATGAAATTGTCCAACTAAGTTGGTGAATCATAAAAACCTGACATACCCTATGCATTTAGGTTAGTTTACAGCAAAACAGCTTCGTGTCATCTCTGCTTCTGCTAGAATAGACGTAAAGAGTGTTGCTTTCTGCCCCTTAGATGAGCGCGCATCTATGTGATGACGTTGCACAGAAACCGTGTATGGTCTTGGACTGTCTTTGTTGGAATTTGACCCTTGCCTGGACTGGATGTGAGTACGGATTACCCCTTTTAATAAATACCTGCAATTGGATCTACGTTGTCTGTGTGTGTGTTCGTGACAATGCTACTCTGAGCAATGCCTGAACTTTTTATTTTGAGGACTTCTTACATTGTTTCTGCCTCTTCACGGTGACTTGACTGTCTTTAGTCCTCAGTTGTAAGTTGCTTTAAATAAAAGCGTCTGCTAAATGACTAAAATGTAAAATGTAAAAATGTAATAACTAATGATCGTTGCGACGGGAGTTAATCAATCAAAACTAACTTTAGCTGGAAAATAGAGCTGATGTAAAGCCAAAACAATCTCTGTTACTTTAATTTCCTATTATCACTGTAAAGCTGCTTTGAAACAACAAATGAAGATGACTTGACTATGCCATTTGGAGCAGCCTCCGAAGCACATGGAGTCCTGCTTCTACTGCCTGAACTGGGCAGAGCACTCAATATATACTCTGCCCCATTCGGGTCTGAGTCCCAGTTAAGGCCCGAATGGGGCAGAGTAAATGCAGCTCCTGCTCACCCTCAGAGGAGGTAAATGCAGAGAGAGTAATGACCTGCACTCTGAACGGAGTAGAGAGCACCATAGGTACATAGGCATGTCTTGCTTTGAGGATGACTTTGTGAGTGCGTCTTGCCTTGAGTTTGGGTCTAACAACTGCAGAGAGCGCTTGCAAGTCGCCCACTCGCTAGACCGATGCTAGGACTAGCAGGCTGGCGGACTTTAGAGTAAGTCTAAATGGAGAGGCTTGAAAAGAGGGCCCTTGAGAGCCCTGAGGACCGTAGATAGGTTCCATGTATGAACCGTGAGGGGGCAAGGCGGGTTTAGCCTTCTGGACCCCTTCAGAAAGCGAACCATCAGGTTGTTACTGCTTACGAACTGGCCGGCCACAGGACAGTGGAATGATCCGATTGCCGCCACATAGACCTTGAGCATGGAAGGGGTATGATCCTTGGTTGAGCCTTGGCTGAGGCGCAGGATCCAGCGTTATCTTAGGCCGGGGACCTTGCTGTTTCGGAAAGGGGTAGTGCTTGCCGGGAGCAGGAAAGCTGTCGAGTCTCAGTATCTGAGTGGTAGGCTGAGTGGTTGAGGGCGCAAGCTTCGTGGACTGCTGAGCTAGCATACTCTTCTGGCGACTGGAAGCAGCTGCAGAACTGGAGCGATTGGGCAGGAAGTGGTGTAATGCCCGCACCGACTTTTGAAACAACGGCGCTTGAAATTTGCTAAGAATTTGTTCTTTTAGAAATGTCAGAAAGCCGCAAGGGAGATCGCTGAATCCGCTTGCGTATAGTGCGACAATGCGCTCGCTTGCAGAGCGCCAATCAATCAGCTTGATAGCAGGTCGCCGGTGCGCTGAGTCAGCTTGATCCACTCGAGGCTCTTTGAATGGCAGCGAAGAGAAGTTTGTCTGTGAATGAGAAGTTACTGTGGCTGAATGCCTGAATTATGTAGTGGGGTAGCCCCGCCCATCTAGGTGGGCTTTCATGCCATAGGTTCATGCAGCTATGCTGCTCAGCCATTGGTTCGTCCAACTCCATGGCACAACCATTGGCTAATGCAAGCTTCGGTAAATTGGAGAAAAACGAGTTTACCCAATCCGTATAAAGGCAGTAAACAGTAATGAACAGTGTCGATAGGCAACTGCAAATTACAACATTGCCTGAACGTGAATCTGAGCCGTCCGTTCATCCCGTGACATCCTCATAAACTGAGCTATGCAGTCTGTAGTACTGAATACAGAATGTATTAGTTCATCATTTGAGGCTTCGGGTTCGAGTCGTTCGTTCATCACGTGACAGCCCCATAGGGTGAAGCTATGCAGTCGGTACCGGATACAGAATTGATTAGTTCATCTCGGGTTTGAGTCGTTCGGTTTTATGTCACGTAATGTGTTGTTATTGGGCTATATATAGGTAGCCTATCTTTATCAAAGTGATTTACCCATCATAGATAAAGTTTAAAGTATTACCAACTCTTTAGTACCACATTCATATGGAAAAGAACCATCATTACAGAAATTCAAAAATTATAAATTGTAAGAAATAAAAAAGCTATAATTTGAGACCAAAAACGCAGCATGTAAAAAAACGGACTACGCTCTTATATGTAAGAAACAACAGTTTGGGAATTATTAACTATTTCTGTGTCCAGACTCCAGCGCTGTCACATCACGTGACAAAAGAAGTAATGAGAGATGAACTAATCATTTGTGTTTCCTGTACAGAACCTATGTTGCGCATGCATGGTCAACACAAGATGAACGAACCACTCTCTGAGACAACTTGGTAGTCCAGAGTCATATTAAAGATTCTTTCAAAATAAACAAATCGTTCATGACCGACCCATCACTATTACCAACATTAAAGGAAGAACAACCAAATTATCACATTCTCACAACTGTCTCCACCTTATATGAGATGCAGAAGATAAAGTTCTCACAAATTGTCAACTTAAAATAATTATCTAAATTTTCTACATACCTGTACCTACAAAAATAAACCACACAAAATATTTTAGTGCAAGATTGTAATCTTAACTTTAAACATGATTTAACTTAAAATTGTATTACTAAAATATGCTTTAATATAATTTCTATTGAAACTTGTCATGCACTTCTTTTTCACAAAGGTAAGAAAGGTAAGACCTTTTCTGATAGCACACATACCTTGAGATGTCTTTTTGATGTGCACATTTTCTTCTGGAAGATATACCTTTTCTCATTTGCAGTACACTTCTAAAAGATTTTCTCTCAGATGTTAAATGAACATTAAGAAAATGTCTTTAAGATGTTCATGATTTAGAATGTATGTAAAACTGCTTTTTTATACACAGTAAATGTTTTCCAGAAGTGCTCATTAAGACAGACATCTTGTAGATGTATATGCTCTATCTGGGTTGGCTGCATTGGGCACGTGAAATGAATTAAAACATGAACGAGCGAGCTAAAATCAACCACAAGACAAGGCATCAGGATTTCTCCCTGATACCAGGTGTGGCAAAGTAAACAAAACCGTAGACAAATCTCACCTTAATGGTTTTCATAAAGTTGTCGAAGCATGTTAGGCTGTAAGCTGCCCATAAAGCACATTTAGGCCACGTCCACACGAAGCCGGTGCGTTCCCTATCCGATCTTTTTTTTTCCTCGTTCTAAAAAAAAAATCCGTAAACACGGCGTCGTCTCAAGAAATATCTGCGTCCACACGAAACCACTGAAACCGACTGAAACCGATGTAGTATATATGCCAGACCAGTACGAGACGCTGTAATTCTGACACAGATACACTAAAAACAGAGAAGACTTGCGCATAAACCTTGCGCGCTGTATACAATAATATACCGTAATATTAGGCACAGTAACTTCTTTTCTTTTCTTTTTTTTTTACCAAGAACTTTATTGAACAATATGAAAAACTATAAATGGTACAAAATAAGGATGAGTCACGATAGTCGATTAGTTAGCAGACGCATAAAGCTTGCCACAAAGAACCGGCAAATAGCCTATTCATTATTATGAATGTGTCAAATATAGCAAGGAGACATTTTAATTGTTTATTAATAAACTAGTGTTTTGTGTGACGATGCTGACTCGCCACCTTCGCAGTGTTGTGAAGGTGCCATAGAGAGAAATGCACACTTCATACGGATTGTCTGTTTCTTTTCGTTTTGAATTGTTTTGTTTAAAAGTAGACATTTCAAGCTTAGATATATTTCTGAGTTTCTGTTTATTTATGAGAAGCTCCAGTTCTCGTGCGATGCAAGTTATATTGCGGCAGCGCCTCCATGATTATGCTATTGTCTGCTATTTGCTCTTATTTATTAAATCAAATAATTTAATGAAACATTGATTAAAATTAAGATACCATTTTTACAAAACGAAATTCACTTTAAAGAAAGGCTTTATACAAAACAAAACTTAATGAAGTGGTCAAAATGATGTCTCGATATTGCGCATCTTACTCACGCTGTTCAATTTTCATATATGGCCTAATCAACATAGCCTATATGAAATGGAAAAAATAACATTATTTTAACATAAATATGAAACTAACTTTTCTTTAATGGCTACAACATAGGCCTACAGTACAGAGAGATGTAATGTCGGAGGAACGCCGTGTCACCGGTGAGCATGAGGGGCAGAGGTGCGTTTTTTGAATAATAGGCTAATTAAATAATTCCCAGCGATCGTCGAATATTATTTATGCTTGACATGCCCATCCTACAAAATACGAAATGTCTTAATCAGACAAAATGCAAGCATCATAGCATAAGAACGAAATATAAATAAATAGCCTAAATAAATAAAATAAAAATACATTAAAGTAGGCCTAAATAATTAATAAATAAATAAATAAATAAATAAATAAATAAATAAATAAATAAATAAATAAAAGAGGCTCAGTATCTTCTGAAGCATGAACTCAAGCAAGTAGTCGCAGTTGTTGTTGCTGTTAAGGCTACTGGTTTAGCGTGTCTGACTAGTCGACACGTGGGGTGATGACATCATCGTTTCACAAAATATACGGATTGGCCGTCCACACGAAACCGCAAGGGCGTCGTTTTCAGATTTATCCACTTTGGGACCCGGTTTCAAAAAATAGCGGTTTCACTCTCCCAAAACGCCGGATCCGTGTGGACGAAACGGCAATACGATAAAAAATTTATACGTATACAGCGAAACGCGTCTTCGTGTGGACGGGCCCTTAAAGTCACCTCACCACCATGAAACCAAAATTCTTTTTTTATGGAATACTGCATACTGTGTTTATGATAAATGATTTATCCATGCAGATCATTATTTTATTTTAATTGATGTGTCCTCGTAATCTTTAATCAAAGTAACTTCCCCTCCCTCCTTCAGCTACATGTTTACTCTAATCTCTGATGATGTGTTTACTGGCGTGAGCACGGGACAACCTGTCACCCACATGAGTTCCACCAATAGCAAACCGCAACCATCCAATCGATTCCCAATGGACAAAATATTGTCCCGCCCTACATTTTTATCTTGTGCAAGAAGCCTTGAATCATTGTAATACAAAATTTGGCACAGGCAAGCACCATTTACATTTCCAAATATATCAGTCTCCATATTTTACTTTAGAACCCCTCAATGTAGGGATCGACAAGAGGATCTGGTAATATTCCATCCATGTTTTGAAAGATTTCTGTTGACAATGCCACAAAGAAGCTATTTCCTTGGGAACTTCCCAACCAGTAAATTCACCCAAGATGCCATTGGATTATCTATTTCTGCAGGGTATTTTGCTGTTGTTACTAGTTGTAAACATTGTTGACAAGAGTGTTATTGATGCTATTGCTTTGTTTGCAGTTGTTACTGTCATTTATAAATAAGGGAAAACATTGAGGCCATAAAGATTGCACCTTAAAAACAACTACATTTTTTAGGCCCATTGAATGGAACAAAAAATGAGCAACAAAAAGTCATGATTTAGTTTATGATCATTTTCCAAACTCACTCCGGGGTCACCCGTGTGAAAAAGAAGTGTGCTTAATTGTACAGTTGTGGTCCGAATTAATGGCACCCCTGGTAAATATGATCAAAAACGGCTGTAAACAATAAATCTGCATTGTTTATCCTTTTTATCTTCCATTCAAAGAATTTGCAAAAATCTAACCTTCACATTAAATCACATTATGAAATAAATGTTTTTCTCCAAAACATGTTGGCCACAATTATTCGCACCCCTAGAATGTTTTACGAGTAAAATATCTCTGAGGTATATTCCCATTAAGATTTACCCATTAAGATTTTAGCACACCAGGGTGACTAGGAACATGAAATTGTCTAGCTATGACTTCTTGTTTCACAGGAGTTTAAATATGAGGAAACACAAAGGCCAAATTCCCTTAATCATCCATCACAATGAGTAAAACCAAAGAATATAGTTCTGATGTGCATTAAAAGATAATTGAGCATCACAAAATAGAAAGTGGCTGCACGAAAATAACTAAAGAGTTGAAAATCCCTATTTTGACCATCAGGGCAATAATTAAGAAGTTCCAATCAACTAAAGATGTTACGAATCTGCCAGGAAGAGGATGTGTGTCTATATTGTCTAAATGCACGATGAGGAGAGTTTGAGTGGCCAAAGACTCTTCAAGGATCACAGATGGAGAATTGCAGAGATGACTTGAGTCTTGGGGACAAATTACAAAAAGCCTATAAAACAAAAACCAAACCACCTCTACATCACCATATGTTGTTTAGGTCGGAGGGTTTCAAGAAAAATGTCTCCTCGCTCGTCCAAAAACAAACTCCAGCATATTCAGTTGTCAGACACGACTGGATCTTTAAAAGGGACCAGAATATATGGTCAGATGAAACTAACAAATAGCTTTTTTGGCAGCAAAGCCACCAGATGGGTTTGGTGCAAACAGGGATAACAAGTACAGGGTTGGATCTTCCATCAGGACAATGATCCAAAACAAACATCAAAATCAACACAAAAATGTGTTATGGAGCACAAAATGAAGCTTCTGCCATGACCATCCCAGATCTAGACCTGATGAGTTGAGTGAACTGAAGAGAAGCACCACCAACATGGATCTGGGAATCTAAAGGATCTGGAGAGATTCTGTATGGAGGAATGGTCTCTGATCTATTGTCAGGTGTTCTCCAAACTCATCCGGCATTATAGGAGAAGACTCAGAGCTATTATCTTGGCAAAAGAGGACTACAAAAAGTATTTAATAAAAGGGTGCCAATATTTCTGGCCAACGCGGATTGGAGAAAAACATTTATTTCATAATGTGATTTCACTTTCAATTCTTTTACTTCAACGAAAGGTTAGATTTTTGCATATTTTTTAATGAAAGATCAAAAGGATGAACAATCCAGATTTATTTTTTACAGCAATTTTTGATCATATTTACCAGGGGTGCCATTAATTCTGACCACAACTGTATGTGTGCACTTGTAGTGTATTTTAAATCTTAAAAGAATACATTTTAAACATGTTTTAAGTGTAATGAAAGCACTTTCATCTTTTCTTAACACACTTGTGCAAAAATGGCAAATTACATTTTAATCATTGTTTTAATATTCTTTTGTCATGCTTTAAAGAAGTATACTTTTTTGATGTGTTGACAAATACTAAAGCACATGAAAAGTAGGCTCCTTGATGATAATTTTAACTGTAGTGTGTTATTTCTTATTACATTTAAAGATATTATATTTTTAATTGTACAAAAATGCAACTTCATCATTAGATATATTTAACTACATGACATCCAGCAGTACACTTTATGATGATTACATATAAAGATGTACTTCCAGTAAGCCCAACTTAACTGGGTAATATGTCTCCTGGAAACGGTGTGCAACGGGTTTTGAGGGTTTTGTTTGGCGGATGTGTCAAAAATGTCAGCCCAATCAGCAGCAACATGTATATAAACCACGCGGTATTAAAGAGACAGCTCGCACAATGGGTCTAAGTAAAGTAGTTTACAACAGCTCGGTATTTGCAACAAATGAAGATGACATGTTTGTCTTAAGAGTTTTATAGTAAAAACATAGCATATCAACAGTGATCAGCATAATACTCACAATAAAATAAATAAGGTCATATAGATCATAACAACCTCAGAGGTAAGAAGTGGATTATCCTTTACCTGAAATGTTTGTCTTTTCATCCTGAAATGCGAGGCAAATATTGCATCACAAATCCCTTCACTCGATTGGGATGTTCTCAAGGGCAGTGACTGTAACATCGAGTGTGTTTTTTTTATAGTATTAAACACATATGTGACCCGTTACAGAAACCAGGGACGCAAGACGGCAGCACAACTTGCGAGAAAAATGAGAAACAAGCGTTTTTTCCAAAATTTGTGATTTCCGCTTTTTTGCAGAATCTGTTAGTTGAAATCACGAAGAAGCCTCTCCATGTTTGAGATAGCAGTATTGGTATATTTAAAAGCTTACATTTTGAGGTTGAAATCGGCTTGTTTTCATAGATTCTAGCACGCAGTAGGGGCGTGGTGTGTTATTGTCTGTGTGTATTTCCATACTGAATATGGCGCTTTTGTCTGCGCCCTCCAAGTGAACCGCATGGCTACTTATTATGCTGTGCTCTGGTCGGCTCAATTCAATTCAATGAAGATGGACGCCGCAAAGATTGTCGCAGACGAGCTGAACCGTGGCAGTTACCGGTACACTGAAAATGTTTTCGCCGCACTTTGTGGGCTCGGGAAACTGAAATCCGCGCGCGCGCCCTCGGTGCTTGAATACGGCGGCTCGGCTCGCTGACAACGGTAGCTGGCTGTTTCATATGAGACATCCCGATTGCTTTGAATGGGGAACGTTTTGTGAACAGGGAACAGACTTAATGGAGACTTAATGGACTGGCAACAATCGAATTACAGGATGCAGTTAAGACCTTTGCTGCGACGAAGGCCTGCCGTGCGCGTTTCTGAAACGTAAGTTAAGCTTCAGTTGCTCTTTAGTCGTTATTTAAGATGCTGAACCTGATGATGATATAATGTGCTTGCGGACATTTCATTTGTGTGTGTATACGCACATAAGTGATGTAAAGAGATTTGCAACAGTAATTTGAGGAGGTGAAATGTGATTATTTGGAAAATCCCTGTCATGACTGCTTAAAGAAAAATGCCAGCAGGCATTTGCCTCCTGCATAAACTTTAAAATTGTTGACATTTTGGGCACACGCGCGTTGCGCACTATTTGCGTTATATGTAGGCCTTTGGCATATTGGTCTTTGTGTGTTGTTGATGGTTTTGCGTTATATCATGGCATATTGGTCTTTGTGTGTTGTTGCTGGTTTTGTGTTATATGTATGGCATAACGATATTGGTCTTTGTGTGTTGTTGCTGTTTTTGCGTTATATGTATGGCATATTGGGCTTTGTGTGTTGTTGCTGGTTTTGCGTTATGTATGGCATAACGTTATTGGTCTTCGTGTGTTGTTGCTGGTTTTGCGTTATATGTATGGCATATTGGTCTTTGTGTGTTGTTGCTGGTATATGTTTCAAATAGAGGGCAGCACAATTGTTTTTCGCCTAGAGCGGCAGAAGTGCATTCGCCGGTCCTGGGGTTGAGTTTCCATAAACATTAAAGTTTTTTGTTTTGTGTTCATTCTAAGAACACGTACACGTTATCTCATGTTTAGTCTGTTTAGACCTTCCCATACCTACTATTGTTATTAGCTAGCAGGAAAGAAAAAAAAAGCTGTAAAGCACATTGGGGGAGATTTATAGGGGTATGGCTTATCTTAATGAGATGTAAATGAGCCCTATTGTCACTCCCAGCTGCAGAGAGAGGTGAGAACTGCAGATCTTTAGAGGCGGTTTTCTCCGCTTTTAGTTTTTCTGAGTGCCTACCTTCAAATGGCCACAACTTCTCAAAATATTATCCGATTTCCATGTGTTACACATCGTTGGAAAGCTTGGAGACTACACTTTCAGAATCTGCGAATAACTCAAAATGCCCCAGAACCGACTTGTGTCCCTAGTTTCCGTAACTGGTCACATATTTATACCAATTTCATCTTATTACAGTTTTAAACCCATATTTATACCAATTTCATCAGGCTCCGAAAATTCTTCAAAAAGAACACAAAGAATGGCCTTCTAAGCTCCCACAGTTGCAACTCTTGCGTCATCAGAACAGGGCGTTAAACGCACCACCGTTTAAGTTTAAAAAAGTGTTCCACCTTTTTTCAGGGCTGAACGCAGCCCAGACTGGGCCAACTGACCAATCAAACAGAGTAGTCCAATCACAACAGACTGGGTCAACTAACCAATCAGAGCAGATTAGACCAATCACAACAGACTGGGCCATCTGACCAATCAAAGGAGAGGAAGCTCTCAGAAAGGAGGGGTTTAGAAAGAATCTTTAATCAAACCATTTTCAGACGCATTGAGAAATTAGGTGATGTTCATTGTTTATTATGAGATAAAAAAAATATTACCTTTGATATATGTAAATCTATTGTAGGAGACCTACAAAATAAAATTAGAAACCTTGAAAAAAAGTATAATATGAGCAGTTTAAACAATATTATTTCTGTAACAAGTATCCTTTTAAAAGTATGCTAAAGAGCATTATCCCTGTGACGGGAAGACATTAGGTAGTGGGGAAATCATTGATAGTAGCAGCACACACAGTATGTGAATGAGAACTCCCTATTTGCCCTGCAGGATTTGTGGTTTGACTAGGCATTCAAAGAATGCGTCTAATTGCTGTCACTTTGACTCGGCTTGCCTGTTCTGAAGCAGTTAAATATGCCAAAAACCCTCTATGTGACGCATTTAAGTTCATCATTTAATAACCGGTAATAAATAGTGCTTCACAATTTATGGTATACAATCATTTGAAAGATTGAGGATTCATAATTGACTATCAGTAAAGTGCTGCCTTCTTGAATAAACTAACATCATTGCTATACTTTATTGAATCCATAGCAGATTTCTTTATTTTTGTGGCTACCTTTAAAATGTCAATGAGCACAACAGTGATGCCCCACATGTTTCTTGGTTTTGGAAATATTCTTTCCATTCATTTTCTCCATATTTAAAAATTCTTCCATAAACTGTTATAAATCTTTAACCAAACAAGATGGAACAACATTGCAAACATTTGATTTGAAGCAAAAAGTAGCCTATATCATAACTAAATAAATGAATTATTAAATTAATAAATATTATGTTTTTGCTTCAAATAAAAAAAAAAGGAGAAAGGAAAATGCTGTACAATTTAAAACAGTCTTGTACTGAAGCCACATACAATTGACCAACAACTCATGGTCTCACCATGATCTCTGTAACGAAATGTGTAATACATATTAATAAAGGTCTATACTTAATTTCTCTGTGGAAAATAATATGATTTTTATTCTCTTTGTTGTATTTGTTTATTTTGCCTAATCCCTCTATCCGGCAGTGTCTGGAGAGCAGGCGAATATGAAGAGCTCAATGGGAGTGTGGAGGAGGGTGTTTGTTCTCTGCTGCCGGCCTTGACGGGACAATAGCAAGCTTCTGAAGCGCAGAGTGGTGGGATGAAGAAGATGAGGAGTCAATGAGTGAAGAGGAGGCAGCAATATGTCAGCTCTTGACATAGCCATGAATGTAGGAGGCATGACTCAATTACACAGTACAGTCCAGGACTAAAATATGGGATGCATGTCCTGGTCATTCTTTTGCAACAAATACTAGTTTCCCGTTTGGCTGTTGTGTTGCTATTGATTCCTCTGAAAAGTGTAACACTATTACTCTGGTGTGAGAAATTACTCGCGCTTTAAATTTGTGCATTATTAAAGGGATAGTTAACACAAAAAAATGAAATTAATGTATTAATTTACTCACTCTGGTGTTGTTCTAATACAGTATGGCCCTTCTTTCTTTTTCAGACCACAAAAATACAAATAAAAAAAAATAAAAACACTTATATAAGTGAATAGCGACCAGCATCAAGCTTTAAAAAAGATGTTAAGCTTATCATTAAGCCTAGATAATTAGGTTCAAACCCCAATTAAACTTATATTTGACGTTATTTTTACGTAAGTTTTCCTTAATCACAATTAATCTCAAATGTTTTTTAAGTAAGCAGTAGGACACATTCTGTTTCTTTTTAAGGAAAGAAAACTAGTAATTATAACTTTAGCAATTTTTCTAGATGACAGTCACAGGCAACAGTGACTGTGAATTTAGGCAACAGTGCTCTCTACTAACACCAACAACAAAAAACCTGATACATGTCTTTTACTGCCAAATAAATATATAATAATAACAGGGCACCAAAGTGTGGAAGGAGCATTTTACTAACAAAAAAAAATGTTTTAAACTTAGATCAGACAGCACTATTTCTCATGTCATGCTCACAGGAGTCCAAGTCCAACTAAACAACACTGTATTTTATTAAGTCATATTTTTTTTTTTTTTACATTAACTTATTTTAAAAAAACTTAAATTTGAAATGTAACAAAATCAAACCTCTATTGCATCTTGCCATTTTGATTTTTGATTTCACATCATCTCATAATTAGTATCCTGCTCAGCAAAATTAAAGTCGGCTTGATTTCCGTATTATGGCATATTCCTGAGCAAAACACCTTTCAAATCTAAAAAGCTGAGTTGTCTTATCCATCAATATAAATGTATGAATTCAAGCCTTATGAGAACAGCCTATTGGGATCTGAAGAGCCGAAAATGCACCTCCTTTCACTCTGTTTGAGGCTTTGCAATTTGCATGGGTTTTATGTGACATGTGGTTAGACCTTAGTCAGGGTAGATGCCATATTGAATTTTTTCATACATAAAAATGAGGCTGTGAGGAGATATACCTACAGTCTTTACAAAGGCATGCTCTGTGTATAAAGTTCCTACATGTAATTTCCAAAACACAGGGCCAACTCAAAACGGTTTCATTTTTAAATGCATATATCATGAATAAATTACATTATTGGAAGTTTATTGTATGCATCTATTTTAAGTTGATGACTTTGCCCTGCCTGCCTATACCAAGCCAACCTGATTACTGTAGCCTATTTACCAGAGTAAAAAGCTATAGTAATAAAGCTATAGTAATAACATATAAAAAAATTATAACACTTAAGGATTTTTTTTTGACCCATGTAAACTACTGAAACATTATTTTCCTATGAAATTAGAAGCTGCCATTTCTCTACAAACAGCAAAAATAAATACTAGCCGACTAGTGTACGTAAAAAGTTCTCAAACTGAAAATAGGTAAACAGTCTAATTATATTTCAAGCAAAAGGTAAAATAAATATATTATTCAGAAATACAAATTAAATAACCCGTTTTTCATATAGGTCTATAGAATACTACAGAAATATAAACGGCAGACATTTAATTTAATAAGTAATAAATGTAAAAAATTTAAAAGAATGCATGATAATTATTAAAGTTACTCAGTCATGACCAAGTCATTCTCGCTTTTTCTTTTGTTGTTTGAGGTTTATTAGACTGCTGTCACTTTAATATATAATGCACTGATCCAAAACCAAATTTATCCTAACTGTTTACACTCACTTAAGATGTAACTGAATGTGTTTATGTGAATACTCACTGAGATGTTTTTTTTTACATAACTTTGTGTGTATTTAAGTGTGTTGAAGTACAATAAGACTTTAATGCGGTATTCACGTGCTGACTGATAGGCGCTTCCTGTGAGCATGAGTGTGTGCACACACAAACTAATCTTACACAGCTTGAAAGTACGGAATTAATTGTATAAATCGGCAAGACTTAAAAACACATGCAAATTATTGACTTTTGTGACGATGCAGTACTGACCCGATCTGGCCAGTGACTGACATCAAAGCCAGGAAAAACTGCAGGAGTTCTGATAGAGCATGAAAGATCTTCATCACAAGCTCATCTTTTTCTTAGAATCTTCCTTTCGTTGCCTCCAGCTCTCTGGGCATGGAGCCAGCGCATGGAAGCGATAAACATGAAAACACCTTGGGCCTCTCCCTCTGCCTTGATCCTTGAATCAGAGGGCTTGTGCCTCCACGCCCCACTGACGTTACAAACCGCTCCAACCTCAGCCAGTGACTCAACCTTGTGGCCCCACAGGAGTTACAGTATTTGACTACAATCAATGACTTACTAAGGTAAACCCCCTAGAAAGAACTCCAGGCTTGAGAGTAATGATTGGCAGGTTGTCAAATTCGCATGCTCGACTACATAGCAACAAAAAAAAGTGCGCATTCAGGTTCACATACCCTAAACACTATAATGTGCATCACCCACGTCATTTGGGGAAAACTCGTCCAACCACTTTCATTAACCACAACCCTCATTGTAGTGAATGTAGTATATGCTCCTTGTGGTATAGCAGTTAAGTGGACGATAAGACTTTGGACAATAAAAGCTACTGTGTAGTGAATACCCATCCATGTCTGTTTTTACTCTTAGTTTGATTTATTCGACCAAACCCAAGTTAATTTCCACCCCCTCCACCGGTCCCACTGGTCTTGTTTCACATTGTACTTTTGGGTCCAAACCACTATATTGCAAAAGAATGCAAATAATTTGAGCTGCTCTGTAAGGGCAATTTATTCTGAGACATTCTTCTATGAAAAATGCATTGCTATACTATAATGCAAATATGCAATTTAAAGATCATCAATATGTTAATTTTGCGATTTAAGACATATTGCATTTATAAAAACTGTGACTTGCACTTGAGTTCACATGAACTGTACTCAAACCACCTCCTTTAGTGCACATTATAATGCCTGTAGCTCATACACTAAAGCATCTGCTAGCAATGCCAACGTTATAGGTTTGATTCCCATGGAATGCATGAATTGATAAGCACAACTTTGAAGTGTACTTCGGATAAAAGCGTCTGCATAAATGTAACCAACCAATCTCTAAGGAATAATAAACTTGGGTCCTTGCCAAATGTGAAAGCACCATTAGATTAGCATAGGACTAAAAGTCAGTCACATGGGAGTGTCAATTTATTTCAAGCATGCTTGCTAAGATAAATATAGTGTGTCTTTTACCATTTTGGGTCCATTACCATGGAGACAGACCTTGGAAATCCTTGGACGGCTAAAGAATTTGGGTTCTCAAAGTTTAGTACTATATCATCGTCCATAATGTGAAAACACTCCTGGTGGGAAGTCTTCAACCCCAGCTGCCACACTGCACACAATTATGGCTTCAGCTAAACTGAAATGCAGAGACACTTGACCTGTTTATACTTTGCCGTCTCCAACCACCCCTCCAACCATGAACCAGTGGGAAGGGTCAAGGGGTCTGCACGGCTACCGGGTCACATTCCAACTCAACACTACTAAAACTGGTCTTGTAAAGACAGCTCGCGACAATGCAATTGACACATATTTGAAAGCTTTGGTCAATTGCCCTAACACAATAACAGTCAGTTATCCTACATTGCCATGGACTCGCGAAGAGCAAAGAGTGTCAGATGCTTCAGAAAAGCAAGTGGTTATGCAGCTCCAGTGCAAAAATTGTCACGTTTTACTCACTGTTGCTTTAAGTGCTTGTTCTAGTAGATTTGCTACTAATTGACATCATCAACATTTCATAGTCTTGGAGAGCAGCACCTTTTTTGTCATGTTTACAGTAGCACCATTCATATTGACATATTCATATTCACATACCAGGCAACATCTACTCCAGACGTGACGTTTGTCATGTCACGCTGCGCTACAACGTCTTGATACTGTCTACACGTCAAAGCAAAAGTTCCAAACTAATTTGTACTGCCATCGGAAGTAGTGCAGGTTTTTGTTGTACTTAAAAGGATAGTACACCCAAAAATGAAAACTATCGCATAATTTACTCACCCTCAAGCCTTTTTTCTGCCGGAAGTCGACTCGCATATGGCTGTTACCGGAAGCCAGTGATTATAGTTTTATAAATATGGATTTTTTTTTTAAAAATGCACCGCTTCGCTTCAAAAGGTCTTATTAACCTCCCTGGAACCGTATGCATTACTTTTATGATAGATGGATGTGTTTTTTTTTTTGGGCTTCAAAAACTCTACTCACTCCCATTATAAAGCTTGGAAGAGCCAGGGCATTTTTTAATATAACTCTGATTATGTTTGCCTGAAAGAAGAAAGTCATATAAACCTATGGCTTGAGGGTGAGTGAATTATGGGATAATTAAATTTTTTGGGTCAACTATGCCTTTAAGAACAGTATCACCGATTATAATGGGTTTTCTTTGATTTTGTTGCGTAGCGTCCCACTGCTTGTGTCCGGTATCAACATGGTGTAAGACTTAAACGGTATATAAGATAGTTGATTTAGCTGGTTTCCCAAGCTAGTATTCAATAGGTACAATATAGCTGGTCTCCCAACCTATGCTATATTGTAAACTAGGGCTGGGCGATAAATCGATTTTATCGATTAACTCGAATGTGTAGTTTACGCGAGTTTACGCCGATTTTTTTGAATGAAAATCGGTTTTCTCTCTTTAACAACCGCCGACGCGCCCATATGGGCTCCCGTAGTTCCGACCGCGCTCAGCGCTTGCCATGATAGAGATACACAAACAACATGGCAAATGAACAAGACCGCGGCAGCAGAAGCACACCCGCCGAAAACATTTACAAACTGAATCTGCAGGGCCGCCAACTCTCACGAGTTCACTGAGAGACACGCAATTGTCACTTTTTACACGCTCTCACACACATCCATTTCCTCACGCAGAGAAACATCGCGAAGCAAAGAGGACACTGACACCGACATACAAGACAGAGCAGGTTACTGTTGATATGAAACAGATTCTCGGCTCTCAGATTCTGTTAATTTTATTACGAAATTCCAACAATAAACACCGTTTTGGCGCTTGTAAATGTGACGTGAAAGATCGCTGACAGATCTCAGTTCAAGCGGCACATGAACCGATCATCTGTTACTCTTCACTACTAACTTACCCAAATGTAGCTAATAAAATCAATCCATCAGTGTTTTTCAACCGCGGAAAGATGTCCCATAAAACAGCTGGAGAACAACATGTGTCACGTAACGTTACATTTACCTCAGGATGCCTTTTAATGACCCATGCACGCATGTTAGCTGGACTTAAAATAATTGCTATAGAGAGGAGTATTTGGCTAAATATGATAACTATATTACACATTTATTATATTTTACCTATATCATTAAAATATTATAACGTAGTTTGTTATTATAAAAAACGCATTATGTTTAATTTGAGTTAGTTTTAACCTTTAATAATACCAGCTGACAGGGCTCTCTGTTTACAGCATTAGGTGATTTATTTTTGGAGAACAATTAACATAACACATTAACATATCTACTGTACCTAATATTTATCCAAAGGAATTGATATTGAATCAATATCAGAATCAAAATCACATGAATTGAATTGAAATTATGAAATTTGTGTTAAGCAATAATAAAAACAGTAGCATACCAGTCTTTATGCATGTAAACATTGTGTTTACATAGTTAATAAACTTGATAAAATGATGTTTAGTTACCAAATAATTTGACAATCACAATAAACTTGTGATGCAAGTTTTTTTTTCTTTACACATCCCCCCCAATCCACCCATTTTATGTTATGTTACATTTACACTAGGCTATTTACAATGACAGGACCCTCTGGTCTTGTTGGCTTGTTGTTTCTGATTGCACTTTAATCCAAATATATCCCAGAAGGGAATATCTGTCAGGGTTTGTGCAGGTGCTGAAGACGAGGACACGGAATTTCAATATAATAGTTTTTAATTTCCAAAATGAAAACTTTCCAAACTCAAACAGGAACAAAACTCCAGGAAATCAGGAAACACACAACCATTTAAAGACGACGATCGACAAACACTGGGAGAAAACACAGGGCTTAAATACACTTGGAATGATTGGATAATTAACTGAACACAGGTGATGAAACTGAACACAAACGAGGAGCGGGAAAACTTAACAGGGCTAAACCAAAAACCACAAAGACAGGGGAAACCAAGATCACAAAACAGAACTTAAACACATTGACTCGTTACAATATCAAAACAAAATAAAGTAAAAACTTGTTTTGAACAATTTCTTTGTCATCTGAGGATTGATTTTAAATAGGGAGAGAAAAAAATCGATTTAAATCGTAAATCGGATTTTTTGTAAAAAAATCGGGGATTTTTTTTTTTAGGCCATATCGCCCAGCCCTATTGTAAACCTATGCTAAATGCTAAAAAGTGCCTAAATCACCACAAAATGTATTAAACTGTATTAAAATGTAAAACTGTTTGAACAGTGTTCTATTGTTTGGCAACTGTGTCAATTCATATTTTAGCTAAACTGTATAAATACCAAACCCAAAATAATTTTTCAATTCTTTGGTTGATTAAAACTGATATTTCAGCTAAGGACATTATTATGTGCATTGAAGAGGCAGATGAATATTTGAATCTGGTGTACTTAAAGTCAGAGAGGTAAAGGAAAGAGGCCGTGATAAAAATGAGATGAGACCCCTCTGTTATGATATATGAGTGAACTGGCCCAGTTCAAAGCTGGGTGTGTGCTGGGTATCGAATTGCATTATATATGCTTTTAAGTTGAACACCCAAAAGGGACATGAATAAAACAATGGAACCACTGGATGAACTTTAATTTGAAGAGATGTACATTTCTGTGTGGGAATTTCCAATCCAAAATTATTAATGCCAGGTTTTTGTTCACTGTGAGAAAACTCTTCATGTCATACTCACTTAGTAAAATCGGCCAACTCCACTTCCTGTGAGTGTAATTCTTCTTTAAATTCAATTCAACTCAGGGCCTCTGAACTATAGTTGGAGCCCCTATCAAAGCGGTTCCATCTGCTGGCTTTTATTCTCCTTCGTGGTTTGATTATGGGAGTTGTACTAAAAAAAGAAATGCCATTTCTGTCATTCCTTTGTTATGTTTCTCATTTTCTGCATCTGCAATACACTGCCTCATATTTTCTCATGCAAATTCCTGAGGCGCTTTTGAAATTCTAGAGCAAAATGGATCGTGACTGAATGACTCAAGAAAAGAGTTTGAAACAACTATTGAGGTAAGTAATTCCAACGATGACTAACAGGACTAGGGAAATGTCAAGATCTGAATGGCTGATATGGGCCAAGCAAATCACGACAGTGAATCATCTTGTGAACGGGGCCTAAACAAAGCTTACCACTTATTTTCAGCGCTACACAACGGATTCTGCAGCCTATAGACATGACGAGAGAAAGGAGGGGCAGAGAGGGAGGGAAAGGGGAGGCACTAGGACCTGTTGGCTCCTGCAGTGGAGGTCAGGGGAGTAGCTATGGGACTCCAACTTTCAGAACAATCAATTTCCCTTAAGAGAGAGTGGGAGCAGGGCTGGAGTGGATGGCACAGGACCTGGATTCTCGCATTTTGTAATGTTGAACAAGACCGGGCTTTGGGGATAAACCTGTGAAGAGTGTGAGATCTGGAATACAACTAACTTGGAGTTTTGACGTCTCACAAACTTGAGAGGAGAGCAGCTGTGAGGTAAGCAGCACTGAGTGCTGATGTCTGATATTATGAGTTTTGTGGAATGCTTGTGAATGGACTTACTACCTGTCAACAAGCAAAGGGGAAGCTTTTAATCTGAAATGAGCCCGTATCCTATGACAGGAAGACTCAAGGTGCTGTTGACAAGAAAAGCAATGCATGCATTGAAAAGAAATAACTTGAGTGATATACTAGATGGTATCTAGAGGGGAGAGGACCAGCAAAAGTGGGGCTTAATTCATCAACTTCAAAAAGTTCAAGGATTTATAATTTTTTTTTTTAATTAAATTAAAAGAAGAGAAAAGAAAAGAAAACCACAAGCTGTTTCTGAATGAATTCCAAACCAAATTATGTGGTTTGGAAATGAATAACGTGGTTTTATGAAACCTCGAGTGTTTTGGGGTGTGAAACGACATGTAGTTGAAGCATGAGGAGATGAACAAGGAGGTCTGATAGGTTATGGGGGACCTCTAGTTTAGAAAAGAATACTTCTCCAAAGCCTAGAGACTAAACATAAACCTCTCACTTCTTCTTTCTCTGTTTCTTTCCATCTATCCGTCATGCCACTCATGTTACACAACCAGAGGGTCTCGCTGTCGCTGCCTCATTCCTCTCTGAGACATGAAACACGTTATAGATTTTATCATTTTCATCTGGGCAGGAGCTGTGGTTCGCATGTCAGCCGGCTTGAGGACCGCAGTTGAAGTCTGAATACGAGAACAGCAGGGAGAAATCAACACAGACATGCTTCCCAGGCAGAGGGATTTTATGAATATTTTGGCAGAATGATGTAATAGATCAGTTAAGTTGGAACATACAAATACGACGCGTCTCTTTAATACATAAGGAATTGAAAACCATACCTTCCAGAACAGGTTGGGCAATTCAGTCAACATCTGTAAAAGATAAAGTCTCGCTTGAAGCCAGCACACAAATAATAAAATGATAGGTGTGATTATGTACTGCATATAATGTATCTCTTGATATTATCCCAGAAATGGTGTCTCGGTCCAAATGCAAGCTGACGGCCCTCTTGAAATCGGCTTGGATAGAACCCAAAGTTTACTTGACACTGAGTGAGTGAAGCCTTTCAAATTCCCAGATGCTCTCTTGTCCCGAGGCAGATGGACAGTGCTATTTTCCTTCCGTACAATGATGTTGGCTATTATTATTCATGAGCAGGGTCAGGTTTCCCATTGAGCCTGAATTAAAGGTTTCTCTCTGTAGATCTGTGCTCACGTAGCGTAGCGTGCCGCTGTGGTAATGAGAGGTAATGAGGGCTTCTAATGAGGCAGGTGGGCCACTGCCAGCAACTCCCCTGGGTGTTTAAGTTACCCAGGCCGACGACTCGAGCCTATAGTTTAGTACCGGCAATGGCCGTGTGTATATAAAATAACCCATTGACTATATGGCCTGATAAGACCACACTGACCATCTGGCCAAACAAAATAGATGAGGTGGATCTAGTTCTACTCACCCAACATTCCATGTTCACACACAATACTTTTGCAGACCAATAGCTGTGCTCAGCCTAAAAACCTGACTCTGAGGTCCTGTTTGACTCTCCCTGGCACCCGGATGAAATTATCTGGAATATATAGAATCTTCAGTCGGATTTCAGAGTTTGGACAGCCCTAGAAGAACTTTGTGTGCACTGCCAAGACAGTTTTATGAGTTTTTTAGAGCTTGCTTTGGAGCGCTTCTGTTTAGGATAAGCTGTGTTTGTTTGTGCAGAGAAGGCCGACCTCCGACAGAGAGCAAAATTTAATGCCCCCTTTGGCCACACAAGAGCTTGAAAATTGTTCCCATGGTGATTCACGCAACATTCGAGTAGGGAAGTGAAAGTGATAAATGAATAGAATGACTGTATAATGAGGTACGAAGCTGGAATCCATCAACGTCAGTAAAGAAGTGCTAAAAGATAACAAAAACATGTGCTTTACAAGCATGACTGTTGGTACAGGTTAAGTCAGACAAATTCTGCAAATTAGCATTACAAGTTTATGCATAATTATTAATAGATCGTTGCAATGCCAGAATTCCCATATCTTTGAAAGAGCCGTTCAACCTCAATGTTTTCTCAGTTGGGGGGTTCTTTGGATAAAACTAAGTAAATTAGATCATGCAATGACACCTAAATGTAAAATAATCTTTGTACGAAGAGGATTGTTTACATGCCCAGACAGATGCTATAATGTATTCATGAAATAATTTGCAAGAAGCCTATAAACTCACTCCAAAAATATGTCTCTAATTTAGAACCCTGATGCGATTTCGTTCAACATGTTTATAGGATATTATTATTCAAACAATTCTTTGTCAAGCTATGAATTTCATCCCAAGTGCTTGACAATACTTAACAATACTTACTTTACTTTTTGCTTTGTTTCTCTAATATTTATATTCAAGACAACAGCTGTTTTTTAAATGATTTCATATTTTTGATTTTTAAATGGCATTGGCACTGAAAAGTTTGAAATTACAGTGAAAAGGTTTCTATTTTGTTTTTTTCAAATGTACAAATGTATTAGTTTACATAATAAGTTGTATAGTTTCAGTAAATTCAATGAGAAGAAACTGTTGTTGATACCTATTTTACATATTGTTTCACATATCGTTTTATTATTGAATAGAATATATCACATCACATTGTTTTGAACATTAAAATGAAAGTTTTTCTCTTTTTTTAGATACTTTGTTATTTCGGTTAAAGTTGAAGCAACGTCACATAATGTGACATGTTGGTGTAAAATCTGTGAATTGTGAATCTCCACATTATTTATTACAGGGTGATACAACTCTGTAAATAACACCTATAGTTTTGCTATGTTGTAGGGTGGCATTCGATTTTATACATCATTATTTAAAAAAAGAACATACTGTATATTCCTCTTTAAATCGTCCGTTATTGTCTCTGTGTAAACTACAAAAACGCAAACTTGTTAAAACAGTGAGGTCCTCAAGCACATGTGTATTACGTGTTCAGTCTATTGGAGTGTAGCGTTTCTTTACAACGTGACATCGCCATCTACTGGCCTGGCATGGATAATACAGCGATTTTAGTCGTTTTTGCGGATCCGTGAACAACGAAAAACGCGAAAGAAAAACATTTTCCATTTTAGTACATCGTTGTCATGTAAATGTACCCTTATTCTTCGAACCCACTGTTTGTACTTCATATTTTGCAAACTCTGTCATTTTCTTTGTACTGTATGTTAAAGGTTACATCTATGCCTCTCACAGATGTTCCCTTTAGTTCAGCTAAAACACAAGCATGTTTCATCTAATCCTTGAGAGCAGAGGATGTTCACAAGTGACTAATGATTCATTTTCGAGTCGACAATCTGCACTAAAATAACAATTGGGAGACGTTTGCTTAACAGATGATATATGCCCTAATTCGACATATAACAACCGCAGAGCATGATGCCTTACCTGCACCCCACCCATTGCATTTCTGTTTTTACTTCATGGACAGATGACATGTTTTGCAGTGCTTGTCTCTACATGAGATTTTCTCCAAAACATACACTGAACTGACACACACAATCTGCAGGCTTTGAACTAGCCGCAACCACTTTCCCCTTGTGGGCCCTGACTTTACATTACTACTTTGTCTTTTGCTACTGCAGGTGGGTGAGACATGTACTTTCATGTTTAAGAATAACAGATGATTCAGACAGCTGTGAGAATATTTACTGTTATCGTGTGACTTAATGAATTGCTCACCAAAAGCATGCATTGGTAATTGGTGCAAAACTTGCCCATGGGAGTTATCATCAACATGAAGATTTTATATAGTATGTGAATGAATACGGATATCTTGAGTCTTGTAACTGGTCACTATTTTGAATCACCTTGACTTCAAATTCATTTTTAGAAGTACAAATATGTCACGGTCATTCAATTAAAATGGTCACAAAAGCTGAATGCATTTTGATAATTATATTAAAAAATATATAGCAAAATGTAGTTACACCGCAGATCACGTCAACTAGCTTCCCTGTGTTTCACACAAATTCAAATCACTTCAATATGCAAAAACACGTATCTGCCACTGAGCAGAACACGATAACTACTTCCTATACATGAACTTAGATCTTGTGGATGATTCAGTTCATTCAAATCAATGCAACAGCTAGGCTAATTTTAAAAGGCTTTTAGTAGTTTTATTTGTTTCATGAATAGTCATAAAATGGAAAATTGCAGATAATTCCAATTTTGACAATTGTGAACTAAGAAGCGAATTCACTAAACTGCTATAGTTAATCAAGTGTTTCTTCAAATTTAGTAACTTTTATATCACATGGGTTGGATTTAATTAAAATTAATAGTTTTCAGATTTTATTTTTGTTACATTAAGTTCGCATAAAAAAAAACGTGGCACCTTTTTACAATACCTTCATCATTTATATTTTCAGATGTATAGTAGGGCTGTTTTCGACTAAGGATTTTCATAGTCGAATCTGATTCGTTAGATTTTGCCGTAGTCGACTGATAGTCGATCCTTTTTTTTTTTTTAGATAGCAGCTTGATTTTTTCCATTCAAACAAAAGAGCTAAAAAATTAAAAGAAAAACATGGTTTGTAACAAATACCTTTTATTCATCTAAAGCCAGATGAATAATTTTACATATTATAGGTTTCGTTGAATAAGCGCAAGAGATGGAGAGAGCGAGCGAGAGAAATTGCGTGTGTGTGCTAGCATTAATTACACGCGTGCACAGAGAGGGAGAGCGCGAGAGACCTTGCGTGTGTGTGCTAGAGAGTAGGCTACTCATTAATATGCACACGTCTCCCCAAAAATTATACTAATATAGGGTTTATGTCTGTATTGACAAAAGAGTGGTAGAACTGTTTGTTTGTAAAGTTAACAAGCCTTACCCGTTTCAAATGAGCCATGTTGGTTGTCGTCGTGTGATATGAAAGAAGCTGCTGGCACAACTTGCACTTAACTTTCAAATTCTTTGGGTCATCTTTAACCTTCTCGAAATACTCCCACACTTTTGATGACTTTTTAGAAGCCATTGTGAGCCAATAAATCCGTAAATGTTAACAAATGTGGTCCAGACGTTACAGGCATGTAGTGTGCTGCTGCTGCTTGGTTGCATACCGCACGTGGCGCGCCTATTTTGAAATAACGAACTTGAGCGCGCAAAATACGCGATATGTGAACACACCCCCTACTATTCGACTATGAGGTTCATAGTCGAATCAGACCTCTCCGAATCGAATCGTCGAATCCTCGACTATTAGAAGTCAGCCCTAATGTATAGTTCATGACTTTTGGAAAATGACAGAAAACGCCTGTAATGTCTGTTGGGCATTAAATAAACCAGTCAGAGTGTGTTTTAGGGAGTTTATTTTCTAAATGTTCTAAATGAACTGCTCAGGTTGTGCGAGTTTGTTTTTGTGAGATTTTGCTCAGATTGTTTGCTCTGTTACAATTTGTGATTCCTTTAGTCAATGTGTGCACTGGTTACGGATAGATTGCACTAGTAGATTTCCTTCATAATGTCTGACAAGTGTGACTCCTTGCTAACTTCTCAAAATGAGTTCCACATTGGATTCACAGCCTTGAGATCTATGGGATCTACTGCAACCTCCCACATTTCCGCTGTGTGTGGCCTAAGAAGAATTATCACGCACCTTTACAGAGCATGTCTGGCCAGTCGTGTCTGCGTGAACCTTCTAGCCTGAGTCATTCTGTTGGCACTCACAGCTGCTCAGTATGATTGGTTGTATGGCTTTTAGAGCTCATTTCCAGCAGTCATAAACGCTCACTAGCAACAACCTGTAGACGGTTGTGTGAAGCCTTCTACTACCTGCTTACACCTCCAGGCTATTTGAAGAGATGTTGATGTATAGATCTTGCATATAGATAGTGTAAGGATTAGCTTAGAACATAGAACGTAGAGTCATGCTAACCAATGGATGACTGGTTTTCACTAGCTGGAAAACCCTTATTTCAATAAGACAAATTTTGTGTTTGCATTTAGATGTTATCATTCTAACAACAGGGTTTCTATGCATTATCTAAGGTTAGTAATCTCACAGAACAGGTATCTGACTCATAACATAACAACAATGCAGATGTATAGCTTGACTTCTACTTTTAGAAGCACCAACGGTCCTACAGCCTCAACATCAACACTTGTTTATTGTTATTAGGTGGCTCTCTGGAATACTTGATTCTGATTGGTCAATCCTGGCAGTCAGATACTTGGAACTATATGTCTAGTTAGATTTAATTGCTGGATTTAACTAAATATTGGATTTTTTTGCATTTTTAAGCGACATTTCATGTCAGTGTTGTTGTCAAATACATACGCCTTCATATTTTTGGTGGTCCGTACATAAAGTAGCCTAACAATGTATTTAACCGAATCAAAAACATATAGACATTTCTAAACATTTAATCCAATATCTATTTTAAATATTTCATAACCAAATCACAAGGAAGCTAATGAATTACATGAAGCGTGTGATCATGATTCCCCAAATAATGCAATTTTTGTAATACTACACTGGTAATTGTGGGAAAAAGTTGCAGGAAAAGCTACACTTCTGAAAACAGCAGAGCCAGTTAAAGATTACTGTTACTACTTTTAGTAACTCCAAAATGTAATCGTATTAAAACAAAGGCAATTACCTTAGAGTAGACAACTTAATCCAACTATTCTAATCAAAAATTCATATGTGCATAAGAAGATAAGAATTAGCCAAGAAGAAATTGGCGCATCTGTCGCACATCACTTTATCCCATATTTGTTGAAGTACGCATCAACAGCTGGGCCCAACCCTAGTGAAAACGATCCGCTCTTAATTGTATTAAATTTGTCCTTGTAGTGTACTTCAAATCAAAGTATGTTTACTGCAGATAATACAATAGAAATTAAATAAAAGGCCATTTAAGTTAACGTAAATCGAGTATGCTTTCTTAGCACACTTTTGTCGTGCTTTAAAGAAGTGCACTCCTTTTGAAGTGTTGACTTCTAAAGCACATGTAAAGTACTTTTAACTGTAGTGCGTTATTCAATATCACATTTTAAGGTAATATGTTACATTTAGTAAATTGCCATTTTTAATGTGTAATTTCAAATATATTTAAATACATGGCATACAAGTTTCAATAGAAATTACAAGAGAAATTTTAGTTTACCACAAATGCTTCAACAGTACACTTATGAGTTTTTATAACCATATTCAAACACAACCGAAGTAATCATGAAACTAAAAGTCAAAAGCACTCTTAAATTAATTGCATTTAATATAAATTTAAATATATAATACATTTTCATCAATTGTAAATAACATGGAATTAAGCGTCCAAAAATATTACATTCAGTTTGCACTTAAGTATATTATTTTATTGTATATTATTTCCCTAATGAGTTCTCTTTTTAAAATATGCTAGTGTACTTTTTTAAAAATGTACAGAGGATGTGCAGTGTATATGCTCACTATCTGTAAAAGGTTTAGTTGTTAGGAACTACAGTATTTGCAGTGTAGTATTATGAAACATTCCTTTTTGAAGTAACTTAAAATATTCTGTTAGTTTACCAAACCCAGGAACCTTTGTGTCAGCCGTCTGGTTGAGGGCTGTACATGAAACCATATATGTTTCTTGGCTGTCAGCTATGGTAAATCATGTTAAGATGAGTGCAGACAGCCGAAGGTCAAGTTTAAAGCAACTGTTTTGAACAGAAACGGCCACAATGAAAGATGTTAAACCCATTGAGACCAAGTCAAGAGGAACGAACACACAAGCTCTCCTCCCATCAGCGTAACGACAAGAATTCCTGCTTGGCAAGCCTGTCTCCAATTCCAGAGTGAACAATCAAATTCTCACCAACTGAGGGGAAATATGGCGTAGCATTAACTAAAACATAGCCATGTGTCATACAGAAACTGTTGAATGTCAAGGCTGTAAAACTCTAGCGTTATGGAAAAGACGTTAGTCTGGCGTTCAAGGTCTTCCCACCAACAATCATACAGGAATTGAAAAAACAGTGGAACAATTATGAATGCCGAACAGTGAGAAAAGTGATTCCTGGTCAACTTTATAGCTCATTTGAGGCCCGACTGGTTGGCTCTTGCAATGACAGTATGGGAGAGTTCATTAGGAGAACATTAAACACTGTAACACTTCTGAAATTCACAGGCCATTGAGATGTTATGGGCCTCGTGAGACATGAGAGACAAACAAATGTGTTCCCAAAGAACATGAGCCAGGAACTTACAGTTCAGAAGTCTCTAGCAATGGTAGGCTGAAGGATCAGGACATTTTGTGTAAGAAAATTGAAGCAACTCAATGGGTTGAACTTACTTAACAGCTCTTTTACACATGGTTTTGCACATGCATCTTATTCAATAACCACTTGAAATCCAGTTTAACAGGGCACTAAAAGTGAAGACATAATTATGCGTCATTTTCAATGGCTATTGCTAGTCTCCCAAATCTTAGTAAATACAAATATATGATGTTATCATCAGGTGTGATTCATTCTTAGTGAATTCCTCCAGTTTTGAGTGTTTAGGGCCTGGTGTAGGTCCATGATCCTATGATCTCATGGATGTGTAGTTTTCTTTAAAGCAACTTAATCTCATTTGGAACTCAAAAGTGGTGTTAAAACACCATTAAATCACCATTAAATTATGCTTGAAACTAAATATCATGGCTCATTTGAGATTGAAGCTGAAGTTGTAAGCAAGTTAGATTGAATGTCTTGTACAGTGTGAACAGATAATCTAAACGTTAGCAATCAGCCACCATTTGAATAATCTTTTAAATTGTGCCGTATTAGCTCATCTTCTTTTCATAATAACTCTGAATGTGATATTCATTGAGATGTCATTGAAAAATGATTCCCACTTCCTCATTCCACCATACAATTTTAACCTCACTCAGACTTCAATTAGCACCATAACAGCCTCTTAACGAGACATGCCAAAATCTCCTGAAACAAACTGATAAAACATTCGCCTTGGGCTTAAAATGTCTATCATTACGAGTTTGAATCAGCTGCTACTTTTCACCCTGGCTGTATTTGCTAATTACAGCTTCCTCTCAGAGCTTTGGTGAATAGGATAGTCAGGTCTGTTCATTCAGAAGACTTGCTGCTCTACAAGTCAACTTACTTTCTTTAAATGGAAAATGTTATTTTTATATAGCTGATAATGCTAAATGTTTAACAGCACCACATTCCCTCTTTTAATATCGTTGTGGTACACACACAGCGACGTTATGACATTTCGCAAACCATAAAATGTATTTTTTAAAAATACATGCATAAAATCGAATTTGCCAGATAGGAATTAGCAATTTTACCGAAATTGGGTAAAGGAGTTCTGTTTTATCCACTAGCGAACAATGTTGAATAACCAGTCAATACATTTCCACTTAAGTTCTTGAGAACACTGGAATAACATTCAGTAAAGGAATGCTGTATTTAATAAACTTTTGGAACACTACCCTTATTTGCTATTGGTTGATAAACATCTAGCCCCGCCCTAAAATCACACCATTGGTTTGATTCTTGAACTAATCATTCTTTTAAGCTGGTTTACCTTTTGAGCCAGTTCACAGAATCAAACCAAAGACTTCAGATGTACGAATACGGTGCACTCATATTTTTATGAATGGGAGAAAGTGCAATGTGCAATAAGTCACACCCTCTAAATAAAACAAGGCCAAATATATATATAAATATAGCTGCGAGCAGCGATTACGGGCCCAAGCCGGTGGCACCGCAACCCTGGTGCACCAGGGTGGCGGTACCGCCGGCTTTGGCCCTTCATCGCTGCTCGCAGCTATATTTATATATATATATATATATATATATAAAGCCGGTGGCACCGCCACCCTGGTGCCTTAGGGTTATTGTGCACGACGTGACACAAAATATCTGCTCGCTATCTGCCGAACGGCTCTGGTAGTCCCGCTTCAGCACTGATGATGTTGTAGAAATAGTGTGCTCTGGTTGGTCTGGATTATTCAGGATTTATTATTTTATACAGAAATAAGTTATTTATAATTCAGATGAGAATAAAGTTAGTGTTGATTAAAATGAAGGAAAACAAATATATTGATCTGAAATATAGCACATTCATTTTACATTTATTTAGGTTCAATTACCAAACATACAATCTTAATTTAATTTAAAGCAAACAATACATTTAAAATACATGGGTTGTATGCACATAAAAAAAAAAAAAAAAAATATATATATATAATATATCCAAAAAGACAAGGCTTAAAAACTCTTGTCACTGTAACAGACACAATCTCTCTCTCTCTCACACACACACACACACACACACACACACACACACACACACACACGTCAAGTCACTTACATTTTAGATGCAATATTTAATAAGCAGAAAAATCGAATTTTCTGCTCTGAAAATATAAATAAGCATACAAATTGAATAAGCACTTTGAATATTCTAAACAGAATAAGCACTAGTCGTTAATGAATAAGTACTAGTACTTAATGGAATAGATACTAATATCTAAAAAATAAGTACTAGTAGTAGCATGAAAATAGAGACTTCGTATCTCCAGAGCCTGTCTAACTTGTCCGCTTGTCCGGGACAAATGGATTTTTGAAGGACAAGTAAAAGAGAATTTTACTTGCCCGAACGGACAAGTCAAGTAGCCTGATTAGAACATCAATAACAAACAAAATACATAACTAGGGAATCACTAAACCGAGAGAATGATTCTGATTTTATTACATTTATTGTATGTTGTTGCGATCGATTGTGGATAATAAATAGGTTGCGCTGTTGACGCTCGCGCAGCCTCTCAGGGAGAAATATATATGAGCGCAGCACACACACACACACACTCAGTTAACAACATACTGTAACTGCCTCTAAAAATCTAAATGTGGAGTTTCTATATTTTAACATGTGTGTTAAGCAGCCTCAATTATTTTTCCTGAATAGGCTACTATATCAAAATTTGACATTGATTTCCTACAACAGTTCAATAAACAGTTAAAATGTAGTCACTTACATTTTAGATGTAATATTGGCTGTTTTTCTTCTGTTCCAGCAGCGAAAATAGTTCCAAACAAAAATCACAGCAGAACCACGGCACATCTCACAGGAACACTCATTGTTTTCATTACTGAATGATTCAGCATTTTGACCCGAATCGGTTCGGTTGAGTCAAAGATTCAATGAGCCATTCCTAAACATCTGTCTCATTCTTGAATGAATCAACCGTTTAAACGAATCGTTTGAATGAATGAATAAATGACTCACTCATTAACACGGCCGCCTGCCGCCACCTATTGGCAATTTAGTGTTATGTTTATAAGTAGCCTAGTATACTTCTTTCCACTGTTTCTTATTTGTACATTTAAATCAATTTCATAACATTATTTTATGCAATTGTAATTTTTCAGTGTAAATGATTTAATTTGATCAGCCCTACCTAGGGTAACAGTAGCCTATGCTTCATCTTTCATTTTAAATTCCTAAATTTGATCAATAAATTCAATTATTTAGAATAAAAATACACTAATAGGACATTTAATAATATTGGGGGAGGGGATGCCCTTCATGGGACACTATTATGCGACAGTATCGCACTTTAAGATATATAACTAACACCGTATTGCATTTAGGGTGATTGATAACATACATAATATTCAATATTCTTAGTCAATATCCTCAACATTCAATGCAGATATTACAATATGCCGATTTAAATATCAAAGCTGATTGAACACTGATGAGAATATTGCTTCAGAATAAATAAATAAATAAATAAATAAATAAATCCGGACAAGCAACTTTTTTCTTAGACAAGTGAATGACAGATTTACTTGTCCGGAGGACAAGCACATGAAAAAAAAAAAAAAAAAAAAAAAAAAAAAAAAAAAAAAAAATTATATATATATATATATATATATATATAATATATATATATATATATATATATATTTATGCTTCTCTCTCTCTCTCTCTCCTCTCTCTCTCTCTCTCTCTCTCTCTCTCTCTCTCTCTCTCTCTCTCTCTCACTCACACACACACACACACACATCAAGTCTTTTAAATATACTATTGCCACCCACCGTCAATTTGATGTGTGTGTGGGTTGGTTTATGTGATTTATGAGGACACAAATTTGTATAATGGCATGTGTATTACACTGGTATTACAACTTATGGGTGGTTTATGAGGACATTTCAAAAGTCCTCATAAATCAAATGGCTTGAAAAACATAAAAAACAATGTTTTATTAAAAAAATTTAAATGCAGCATGTCTGTTATATGCCTTTACTTTATTAAAAAAACGTATTTAAAAAATACAAGGCTTAAGACATTTATTTCCTTTTTTAATGAAGGCCAAACCACACAGCAGTGAAATGGTTAATCTAGCCCCACTCCCCCTCCCCTCCCCACACTCACAGACACACACACAGACAGCAAGCACAGAGACGTAGGCTCAGAGAGAAATGACCATATTCAAACCAAAATATCTGACTTCCTCTTGGTTGTTACTAATGACTGTAAATTAGAAAGTTGTCTGGCTGGAGGAGAACTATATAAATACAGATTTTTGTAACTCTAGATGAAACTAACCCCCCCACTTTTGTCAAAAGGTGGCGCTACTGAGTCCCTGCACCACGCACGTTTCTGAAACTTTGCACATGTCACCTGGCTAATAAATGTGATCTGTCTGTCGAGTTTCATGCAATTTTAAGCAATTTCAGGCATGCTAAGAGTCTCAAAAGCATCCAAAAAGAATATTAAAGTTTGATGGCTTGCCACAGCAACAGTTTCAAAGATATCAAGAATCCATTCACAGGTCTACATCTGCCGTGTGTCTACATTATACACATAAAGTTTGAAGCAAATCGGGTAAAAATAAGAGGGTGATTTCAAAGCCTTTAGGAAGTGACACACTTCCTGCTGCCAGTTGGTGGCGCTATAACTTTGACTCACAATAGTCGCATCCATGTGATCGGGCTCTTACAGCGAACACACTGCTGAAGTTTCATCAAGATCAGTTAATGTATGCAGAAGTTATAACACACTTCCTGTTTCCATTATTCGCCATAAATTCGTTTCCTCGCCACGGCCAAACCGTTCGAGATATCAAAAATCCCCTGGCAATTTTTCATCCTCAATGTCTTGACTTCATGCTGACTGAGTTTCGTGGCGATTGGTTGAATTCTCTAGGAGTAGTATATCGAATTCCAGGGGCATACGCTTTCAAACAAACCATAATAGCCGACTTCCTGTTGGGCTGGGGTAAAAAGTAAAAGTACAAAGGATATATGAATCGATGAGATCTACATGTGTACCAAGTTTCATATTATTACATGCAAGCATGTTTGATTTATGGACCAAGTTTTCGGACCCCGTTCCAGGGGGCGCTGTCGAGCCCCCCTGCCACGCCCGGGTACCAGCTTCAGCCCGGCCCTGATGGCCGCGGTTTCTGACCCGTGTGCAAAGTTTCAAGAGTTTTTGAGCATGTTAAGGGCCCCAAAAGTGTGCTAAGAATCTCAAAAGTATCCAAAAAGAATATTAAAGTTTGATGCGTTGTCACGGCAACAGCATCTAAGATATCAACAATCCTTTCACAGGTCTACATCTGGCATGTGTCTACATTATACACATCAAGTTTGAAGCAAATCGGGTAAAGCCTGTTTGATTTATGGACCAAGTTTTCGGACCCCGTTCCAGGGGGCGCTGTCGAGCCCCCCTGCCACGCCCGGGTACCAGCTTCAGCCCGGCCCTGATGGCCGCGGTTTCTGACCCGTGTGCAAAGTTTCAAGAGTTTTTGAGCATGTTAAGGGCCCCAAAAGTGCGCTAAGAATCTCAAAAGTATCCAAAAAGAATATTAAAGTTTGATGCGTTGTCACGGCAACAGCATCTAAGATATCAACAATCCTTTCACAGGTCTACATCTGGCTTGTGTCTACATTATACACATCAAGTTTGAAGCAAATAGGGTAAAGCGTGTTGGATATATGGACCAAATTGTCGGACCCGTTCAAGGGGGCGCTGTCG
>CM070837.1:7736497-7761497 GCA_036326025.1 Chrosomus eos | reverse complement strand
TTCCTGCTGCCAGTTGGTGGCGCTATAACTTTGACTCACAATAGTCACATCCATGTGATCGGACTCTTACAGCGAACACACTGCTGAAGTTTCATCAAGATCAGTTAATGTATGCAGAAGTTATAACACACTTCCTGTTTCCATTATTCGCCATAAATTCGTTTCCTCGCCACGGCCAAACCGTTCGAGATATCAAAAATCCCCTGGCAATTTTTCATCCTCAATGTCTTGACTTCATGCTGACTGAGTTTCGTGGCGATTGGTTGAATTCTCTAGGAGTAGTATATCGAATTCCAGGGGCATACGCTTTCAAACAAACCATAATAGCCGACTTCCTGTTGGGCTGGGGTAAAAAGTAAAAGTACAAAGGATATATGAATCGATGAGATCTATATGTGTACCAAGTTTCATATTATTACATGCAAGCGTGTTTGATTTATGGACCAAGTTTTCGGACCCCGTTCCAGGGGGCGCTGTCGAGCCCCCCTGCCACGCCCGGGTACCAGCTTCAGCCCGGCCCTGATGGCCGCGGTTTCTGACCCGTGTGCAAAGTTTCAAGAGTTTTTGAGCATGTTAAGGGCCCCAAAAGTGTGCTAAGAATCTCAAAAGTATCCAAAAAGAATATTAAAGTTTGATGCGTTGTCACGGCAACAGCATCTAAGATATCAACAATCCTTTCACAGGTCTACATCTGGCATGTGTCTACATTATACACATCAAGTTTGAAGCAAATCGGGTAAAGCCTGTTTGATTTATGGACCAAGTTTTCGGACCCCGTTCCAGGGGGCGCTGTCGAGCCCCCCTGCCACGCCCGGGTACCAGCTTCAGCCCGGCCCTGATGGCCGCGGTTTCTGACCCGTGTGCAAAGTTTCAAGAGTTTTTGAGCATGTTAAGGGCCCCAAAAGTGCGCTAAGAATCTCAAAAGTATCCAAAAAGAATATTAAAGTTTGATGCGTTGTCACGGCAACAGCATCTAAGATATCAACAATCCTTTCACAGGTCTACATCTGGCTTGTGTCTACATTATACACATCAAGTTTGAAGCAAATAGGGTAAAGCGTGTTGGATATATGGACCAAATTGTCGGACCCGTTCAAGGGGGCGCTGTCGAGCCCCCCTGCCACGCCCGGGTACCAGCTTCAGCCTGGCCCTGATGGCCGCGGGTTTTGTCCTGTGTGCAAAGTTTCAAGAGTTTTCGAGCACGTTAAGAACCCCAAAAGTGCCCGAAAGCATAAAAAAGCATGAAAAAGCTTAAAAAAAGGAATATTAATGTTTGATGCATTGCCATGGCAACAGTGTCTAAGATATCAATAATCCTTTCACAGGTCTACATCTGGCATGTGTCTACATTATGCACATGAAGTTTGAAGCAAATCGGGTAAAAATAAGAGGGTGATTTAAAAGCATTTTGAAAGTGACACACTTCCTGCTGCCAGTTGGTGGCGCTATAACTTTGACCCACAATAGTCACATCCATGTGATCGGGCTCTTACAACGAACACACTGCTGAAGTTTCATCAAGATTAGTTAATGTATGCAGTAGTTATGACACACTTCCTGTTTCACGTTTCTCGCCATAATTTCGTTTCCTCGCCACGGCCAAACCGTTCGAGATATCAAAAATCCCCTCGCAAACTTTCATCCTCAATGTCTTGACTTCACGCTGACCGAGTTTCGTGCCGTGTGTTTGAATTCTCTAGGAGGAGTGTTTCACATTCCTTTGCATGCGTTTTCCAAACAAGCCTAAATAGCTGACTTCCTGTTGGGCTGGGGTAAAAAGTGAGAGTGCGAAGTATATATGAAACGATGAGATCTACATGTGTACCGAGTTTCATATTATTACATGCAAGCGTGTTTGATTTATGGACCATGTTTTCGGACCCCGTTCCAGGGGGCGCTGTCGAGCCCCCCTGCCACGCCCGGGTACCATCTTCTGCCCGGCCCTGATGGCCGCGGGTTCTGACATGTGTGCAAAGTTTCAGGAGTTTTTGAGCATTTTAAGGCCTCCAAAAGTGTCCAAAAGGTAGTAAAAAAATAATTAGAAGAAGAAGAATAATAATAAATATAGCTGCGAGCAGCGATTACGGGCCCAAGCCGGTGGCACCGCAACCCTGGTGCACCAGGGTGGCGGTACCGCCGGCTTTGGCCCTTCATCGCTGCTCGCAGCTATATTTATTTATTTATATATATATATATATATATATATATATATATATATATATATATATATATATATATATATATATATATATATATATAAAGCTGGTGGCATCGCCACCCTGGTGCCTTTAGGGTTATTGTGCACGACGTGACACAAAATATCTGCTCGCTATCTGCCGAACGGCTCTGGTAGTCCCCTTTCAGCACTGATGATGTTGTAGAAATAGTGTGCTCTGGTTGGTCTGGATTATTCGGGATTTTTTATTTTATACAGAAATAAGTTATTTATAATTCAGATGAGAATAAAGTTAGTGTTGATTAAAATGAAGGAAAACAAATATATTGATCTGAAATATAGCACATTCATTTTACATTTATTTAGGTTCAATTACCAAACATACAATCTTAATTTAATTTAAAGCAAACAATACATTTGAAATACATGGGTTGTATGCACATTTTTTTTTTATAAAAAATATATATATATCCAAAAAGACAAGGCTTAAAACTCTTGTCACTGTAACAGACACAATCTCTCTCTCACACACACACACACACACAAACACACACGCACACACACACACACGCACGCACCACACACACACACACACACACACACACACACACACACACACACGTCAAGTCACATTTTAGATGCAATATTGAATAAGCAGAAAAATCGGATTTTCTGCTCTGAAAATATAAATAAGCATACAAATTGAATAAGCACTTTGAATATTCTAAACAGAATAAGCATTAGTCGCTAATGAATAAGTACTAGTACTTAATGGAATAGATACTAATATCTAAAAAATAAGTACTAGTAGCATGAAAATAGAGACTAGTATGTTAAAATGATTAAATGTTAAAACGGCTTGCCATATTGGCTCAGAGAGAGAGAGAGAGAAAATGACATTTTAGATAATAGCACCTATTAATAGATACTAGTATTTATTCAATAAATACTAGTTCTAAGTCATTACATACTAGTATCTATTAAATAGATACCAGTACTTATTCATTAGCTACTAATACGTATTCAAAAGAATATCTAAAGAATAAGCACTACTATCTAAAGAATAGGCACTAGTACTAAAGAATAAGCACTAGTCGCTAATGAATAAGTACTATTACTTAATGGAATAGATACTAGTATCTAAAAAATAAGTACTAGTAGCATGAAAAAAGAGACTACTACGTTAAAATGATTAAATGTTAAAACGGCTTGCCATATTGACTCAGAGCATCAAAAGCATCAAACAAGAACATTAAAGTTTGATGCGTTGCCACAGCAACAGTTTCAAAGATATCAAGAATCCCTTCACAGGTCTTCATCTGCAGTGTATTTACATTATACAGATGAAGTTTGAAGCAAATCGGGTAAAAATAAGAGGGTGATTTCAAAGCCTTTAGGAAGTGACACACTTCCTGCTGCCAGTTGGTGGCGCTATAACTTTGACTCACAATAGTCACATCCATGTGATCGGACTCTTACAGCGAACACACTGCTGAAGTTTCATCAAGATCAGTTAATGTATGCAGAAGTTATAACACACTTCCTGTTTCCATTATTCGCCATAAATTCGTTTCCTCGCCACGGCCAAACCGTTCGAGATATCAAAAATCCCCTGGCAATTTTTCATCCTCAATGTCTTGACTTCATGCTGACTGAGTTTCGTGGCGATTGGTTGAATTTTCTAGGAGTAGTATATCGAATTCCAGGGGCATACGCTTTCAAACAAACCATAATAGCCGACTTCCTGTTTGGCTGGGGTAAAAAGTAAAAGTACAAAGGATATATGAATCGATGAGATCTATATGTGTACCAAGTTTCATATTATTACATGCAAGCGTGTTTGATTTATGGACCAAGTTTTTGGACCCCGTTCCAGGGGGCGCTGTCGAGCCCCCCTGCCACGCCCGGGTACCAGCTTCAGCCCGGCCCTGATGGCCGCGGTTTCTGACCCGTGTGCAAAGTTTCAAGAGTTTTTGAGCATGTTAAGGGCCCCAAAAGTGTGCTAAGAATCTCAAAAGTATCCAAAAAGAATATTAAAGTTTGATGCGTTGTCACGGCAACAGCATCTAAGATATCAACAATCCTTTCACAGGTCTACATCTGGCATGTGTCTACATTATACACATCAAGTTTGAAGCAAATCGGGTAAAGCCTGTTTGATTTATGGACCAAGTTTTCGGACCCCGTTCCAGGGGGCGCTGTCGAGCCCCCCTGCCACGCCCGGGTACCAGCTTCAGCCCGGCCCTGATGGCCGCGGTTTCTGACCCGTGTGCAAAGTTTCAAGAGTTTTTGAGCATGTTAAGGGCCCCAAAAGTGCGCTAAGAATCTCAAAAGTATCCAAAAAGAATATTAAAGTTTGATGCGTTGTCACGGCAACAGCATCTAAGATATCAACAATCCTTTCACAGGTCTACATCTGGCTTGTGTCTACATTATACACATCAAGTTTGAAGCAAATAGGGTAAAGCGTGTTGGATATATGGACCAAATTGTCGGACCCGTTCAAGGGGGCGCTGTCGAGCCCCCCTGCCACGCCCGGGTACCAGCTTCAGCCTGGCCCTGATGGCCGCGGGTTTTGTCCTGTGTGCAAAGTTTCAAGAGTTTTCGAGCACGTTAAGAACCCCAAAAGTGCCTGAAAGCATAAAAAAGCATGAAAAAGCTTAAAAAAAGGAATATTAATGTTTGATGCATTGCCATGGCAACAGTGTCTAAGATATCAATAATCCTTTCACAGGTCTACATCTGGCATGTGTCTACATTATGCACATGAAGTTTGAAGCAAATCGGGTAAAAATAAGAGGGTGATTTAAAAGCATTTTGAAAGTGACACACTTCCTGCTGCCAGTTGGTGGCGCTATAACTTTGACTCACAATAGTCACATCCATGTGATCGGGCTCTTACAACGAACACACTGCTGAAGTTTCATCAAGATTAGTTAATGTATGCAGTAGTTATGACACACTTCCTGTTTCACGTTTCTCGCCATAATTTCGTTTCCTCGCCACGGCCAAACCGTTCGAGATATCAAAAATCCCCTCGCAAACTTTCATCCTCAATGTCTTGACTTCACGCTGACCGAGTTTCGTGCCGTGTGTTTGAATTCTCTAGGAGGAGTGTTTCACATTCCATTGCATGCGTTTTCCAAACAAGCCTAAATAGCCGACTTCCTGTTGGGCTGGGGTAAAAAGTTAGAGTGCGAAGTATATATGAAACGATGAGATCTACATGTGTACCGAGTTTCATATTATTACATGCAAGCGTGTTTGATTTATGGACCATGTTTTCGGACCCCGTTCCAGGGGGCGCTGTCGAGCCCCCCTGCCACGCCCGGGTACCATCTTCAGCCCGGCCCTGATGGCCGCGGGTTCTGACATGTGTGCAAAGTTTCAGGAGTTTTTGAGCATGTTAAGGCCTACAAAAGTGTCCAAAAGGTAGTAAAAAAATAATTAGAGGAATAATAATAAATAATCCTTAGGAAAACAATAGGGCCTTCGCCCTTAGGGCTTGGGCCCTAATAATAATAATAAATAATCCTTAGGAAAACAATAGGGCCTTCGCCCTTAGGGCTTGGGCCCTAATTAATAATCCTTAGGAAAACAATAGGGCCTTCGCCCTTTGGGCTTGGGCCATAATAAAATAAAGCCAATCGTCATTTGGTAAAGTCAATGCATCACTGCAGCTACCGTTGTTCTGAGACAAGCATATTGGCTGGTCCAGCCTGAAAAAAATCTGTTTTTGTTTGAGTGTTTAAACAAAATGTATTAAACAGTTGTTGTCAGATTTAATTGGGGATTTCAAATCTGAAATTTAATCGTAAGCTTAGTGAACAGCTTTGGAGAATTTGTCGTTTCCCTATTCAAAGAGATAGAAGCTGCACTTGCATGACTGAAATATCTGCAGAAAGGCATTTAAAAGATGGCCACTGGGTGAAATTACTTGCCTTAAGGGACTTTGATCGAACTTTACTGTAGTTCCGTGATGATGATGCAAGACGGACATTCGAAGTAGCGTGGAACGAAACAATGAGCATGTCTTGACAGGTTATTGAATCGAAGAACCGTTTTGAAATTAACAAATCAAAAAGAGCCAAATTTAAAAAATCTGACTTTTCAACTTAGTTTGTAGGTTTGATACGTGATTTATGGACATGCTTAATGGCTCATTAGTGCACACAAGGAGCATGCGTGCTCCTTTGGGTTTGCGTCTTGTGTTTCCAGAAACGGTAGTAACATGGCCAAACCTCCGTCATTTGATCCAACAATATAGGATCATCGTTAATTAGGTCATGAACAGATGTCAGATTGTTACATTTACACAACAACAATGGGAAGAGTTTTCCGTGTACAGACGAAGCCATTAACGCTAAATGGCTAAAACGCTGCATTCTGCAGCCAGGCCATTCGATGGTGATGAAACACTATAGACTGAACACGTAACATAGTCTTCAGAGATTTGCGTTTCTGTTGTTTACACAGAGAACCCCGTTTCAAAAGTTTGCAGGGGGAAAAAACACCTAAAATGAACGGCCAAAACGCATAAAATGTTTTACGTTTTAGTTGAAAACGGTGTCGTGCAAACAGCCCCTAAAATATATAGATTGCAATTTGTATAGATATAGAATGTATTACATGTAAGCTAGCTTATTTGTCCCAAGAGCAAGATCTATAAAACCTAACAAGAAACTGCTTCTAACAACAGGTCGAGAGCTGTAGCTCCAACCACACAAACATGAGATGCGGTTTGCGAACGTTCATTGTAACTACGGTTTTGGGAAACTTTGAACTACTAGTAATGATAGATCTTGCGCCCATAGTTGGCAAGCAACGTTTTTGTGAAACACACTCCTGGTTGGGATCCTCAAACAAACAGACCGATGTTTTGATAGCACCACAGTGTTTACACTTTTTAGGTAGTGAACTTACCAGTGGCTTATTTAAAGACTTCTCTGCATTTTAAGCTGGGATATGAGAACATATTTTAACACTGAATGAAATTACATCACTTTTGAAGGAAATTACATCACTTTTGAGCAATGCTCCAACCTTCTTTAGACTTTGCTTCTTCAATGTTATTTTAATTATAACTGAATGTGCATTTGCTCATCTCTTTTTTCCAAAATGCTTTTTTTCTCTAGCAATCAGAAGTATTCTGTAACAAATAGCTCACAGTAAAATCGGAAACACTTACATTTTCTCAAAAAGCAGTGAGTCGATTTGGCTGCATCACAATGTGAAAACAAATGAACTAATGTTCCCATCATTTAGTGTTGGCACCAAACACAAGGCTTAAAGCCATATCAAATCAACTGTTCAGAGTGGGAGTTGCAGCAGTGCTTAGATGTAATCAAGAAACGCTTATAAAAGTCTAAAAGCAGTACTCTGAGTCCTGACCAAGACTTGATTTGACCTAGGGACACAAATGATGTACAATGCTCGCTTACAGCCCCTTGTCCTCTCGTCTCCATCTGTTTAAATTGTTTGGAGGAAAGGCTCTAAATGATCTTAGCTGTCAGCCTATCCAGGAAGTCGTCAGGTTTGTTTGGAAAACATTTGGCTGTCCTGTGAGCTATTGGAGAGCTCACCTCAAGTGATTTCTCATGCCTGAGAGCTTTGAGAAAGACAACAGCCTGTACAACCATCACTGACCCAAAGAATGTGCTGTATTCAAAAACAATGTATATATCGCCTTCAAAATTCGCTTCCAAAAAAAAAAAAAAAAAAAACTTTGGTTCCATGTTTTCTTTTCTTGTGTGTTCATTTCTGTGATTTCCCTATCAAATAATAAGACATTTTAAAAAGCAATGATACAAGTTCGTAATTTTTCGACTTAATGCATCTGAATAGATTTTCAGGTATTTGTTTTAAAGATAATTTTTAGACAAAAGTGGTCGAAAGGTAGATTTTACCGCAATGCTCTCACATCCTAAACAAATTTCACGCTACTTCCTGCTCACTGTTGTACTGTCTACAAAACAGCAGCTGTGTTTAAAATACAATTTCACAGCTGTCCCAGTGGTCGCTTTGTCTTCTGCCAAATTTACGATGCACAGACATCCATGTGTGTGTACGCACTATATGTATCTGTGTCCATATGTGTTTGTGCAACTCATCATTAACATAATAATGTTGGTATTCCATCTGGACGGTCCGATGCTATTCAACAGAAATGCATACAATCATTCCTCAAAGTCAGTGCAGCTTTTTGGACACATCCTCTGCTGTGTGCGGAAGTCTCGTTTTCATGCGTATTCCCCAAAGATAACCGTGAAAGATCTACTTTATGCCATGTTTGATGGATGCCTTAGATCTTGGTGCAGATACAGGTCAGAGTGACATTTTTCTGCTGTCAATTTTACTGTGGTATTTTGAAATGGTACTATGAAATGAATTTGATTTTGGAGTTAAAACTAAACCAAGTGATTTAAAATTGTCCTGGAACACAAAAGAGAGACATTCTTAAAGGTTCTCTAAGCGATCCTGGGTGACGTCACTTCTTGTTGACGTTTAAAGTATTGTCAAACAAAACGGAGGCTAGCTAGACCCTCCCTCCTCCTCATCCGCGCACTAACCCCCCAAACCCTTCTTGTCGGTTGTTGGCTGGAACAGTTTGTTATGTTTCGTGGAGCGGGTCGCTGCAGTTTGTTTTTGTTGCCGTGTGTGGAGCCTGGGGTTTCTGCAGAGACCGTGTCTTTTTACAGTGTGTTCAGGGGACAGGCAGCTAGCGGATAGTGAGGAGATGTTTGCTGTATGTGACAAAAAATGTTTTGGCCTAAAAAACGTGTGACATCGCTTAGAGCACCTTTAAGAATAGCAGTGTAGTTCTTTTCCATATAAAAAAGTGACGAAACCTGTTGCCTTAAAATTAGTGAATAAATAAACCATGCGTAATTGAAACAATTAAGTTATGTGGAAGTGTCAAGTTCACAAAACTTATTTTTTTCAATTACACTTGAACTCTACTTAATTTTAAAATAACGGGTTTCCTCAATTTTTTTAACTTCAGTCAACTTTTTACAGTGTAGCAACAGGTCACGATGGCCACATCTTTCAAGCTCAAAAAATGTTAAGCTTGACAGATGGTCAATATGAACTATCATTCTGGAAAAGCGCTGTTGTGTACCATTTCAAAATTCTCCATTTTTGTTCTCCCTGTTTACCATTGAAAAAATAACAGCATACAGGCTTAAAGTAACACCAAGTATTTTTCCCTCTTCGGTCGCCCTGCTGGTTGGAAACGAAAATGTCCATTGCTGCTGTCTTAAATAATTTAGCCTACCGTCACACGCACGCTCGCTGTTTATCCAGCACCGGCTTTAGAATGAACGATGTCCACAGACAAGGTAGAGTATGTTACATGATTTCATGAAAGGATGATATATTGCGACATCAGAAACGAAGAAAAACGAAATAATGACTATTGTAGCGCTTGACGTAAAGCAGTCGAATTTTGTAGTTCTTTTTGTGCACGGGTTCCTACCCCAAACCCGAAGTTACATAGTGCCAGTAAAAGTGATACAGACCACGTCAGAATATGGCAGACGTTAAAATTTAACTTATTTTAAGTCCATGTACCATCACAAGGGTCTGGAAATATATTAGGAAGGTTGAAAAACTACTTAGTGTTACTTTCAAATAATATGAGGGTGAGTAAAAGTTATCCTATTATTACTAAACCTTTTCATTGAAGTAAAGACTGTTAAGACTGTGTATCAGGCTTTTACACAGTCTATGTTGTGCTGTCACTCTGTTTGATTATTGTCAGTAAATACATTTTAAGGCACAGCAAGCATCATTTGATATACGAGACGAATTGATTTTGGAAATAAGTGCTGTGCTAAATTAAGAGTATGTTCATTAATTGTATACATGTGCATATTCATATCTTTATTTATATTCACAATTATTTAAAGTACAAAATACAATTATTCCTTTAATTTAAAGGACTTTTGTTGTGCTTAAGCTTTTAACTGGAACCATTTCCAACAAAAACTATTCATAGTCTTTAATGTTTCAAGGGAATGAATATTTTGTCTTTATATTTGCTCATCCTCAAACCTGTATGGAAAACAAAAGTAGAATATTAATGTCCTGAATGTTTTTGCCAATCTTTTTTCATACAGCAAAACTGAATATAGACATAAAAGTTTCTTAATAAATAATATTTTCCAAGTCATAACACCTAAACTTCAGTGAATATGCTCGAAAATAGTCATTTGAACTACTTTAAATGAAATTTTAATTGTGCTTTTCGGATGTGATTTTTTATGATTATCTTTGTCCCCACTCGCTCACATTACATGGAAAAGAGCAGCCGTACATTTTTTAATATTGCTATTTTTCACTCTTGAAAATTCATATGGGTTTGAACATCATGAATGTGTGTAAATGATGACAGAATTTTAAGTATTGGCTAAACCATCTATGCTTTTAAAAGCAGTTCTGGTGAGTATCAATAATGATCACAAAAGATCGAGAGAATTATATATCAAAATAGCAATCAGATGAGTTTACATTCACATAGATTAGCATAATTAACTATGCGTATTCCAGCTATGATGCATGAAGTGTGAAATTACTAATGCATTGCAAAGCACATACTGCTGTTGCGACACAATTTAAACACACTTACATTGCTCTAAAAGCACATTCAGTTCATTTTGCTGTTGTGTTTTCTGAATTTCTTTATATAGCAGTATATTAAACACTTGATCACATGCATTTGCAACACAGTCAGGAGAGAGGCAACATTCTGTGCCAACAAGAGCTCAAATTAATTGGTATTTTATAAGAGAATAACTCTGTGAAGTCTGTCAGACAATTGCGCAGCCATTTCCCATTCTCTCCCCTGCTTCTCTTTGTCTTATTCTCTTTCCTTTTGTCATTTGTTGATAAAAGAGGCAATCTGTCTTTAGCACTGCTTCATTATCTCAGATGTGCTGTCAGCACCTCAGAAGAGCTGTGTGCTTTGACAAAATACACTGTTGACACTCACAACCAAATCTTTTAACAGGTCGTTAAACCTACTGACATGCATTCAGTCAGAAATGAAATTGCATGTGTCTGTTCTGCTCTTGATGTTACTAGGGGTGTGACGGTTATTATATAACCGTGAGACCGACGGTTATAGTTGAACACCGTCATTAGAACTCTATAACCGCCAAAACCGTGTTATTAAAATATTTTTTACAAACATTTTTTATCATAGAGGATGTTTAAATACTAATATCAGCTTACGAGGGAAACGGAGGCGGAGTTAGTGGTGCTTCGGAGGCTGAGCTGGAGATGATTCGGGAGAGGTCTGTGCACCACCCCCTCCCAAGAGGAGAAATCTTGGACATCTCCTTAATAAACGGAGGTCGGAAATCTCTGCCCCTTTACCAATCAGAACGCATGCTGACACGGAGTAAAGCCTTGTTTATACTAAACGCGTACGTACGAGGTGCGCGCGGCAAAATTACGTCATTGTGGTGTGGGCACTGGGCGGTCGTGCGCGTTGGGTGCGCAAGTCCCCATTTCGTTTGGCGGTGTGCACGGCTTTTTTTGTAACAGCGCGCGGCGCCGCATCCGAGGATGAACAACTTCAAGCCGAATCTGCCCGAGCATGTACGTCTCACCGCACCAGTTTGCGCATCTAAATTGCACAGTTCATTGCCATTCATTTTTTTTTGTTAAGGTTTTGTTTACTGTGTGTGATTTATTTAAAACAAAGCAAGTTCATTGCAAAGTTTTTTTTTTTTTTTGTTAAGGATTTGTTTACTGTGTGTGATTCATTTAATGGAAAGCACATTCACTTCTAGTCATCTTGCTGTTAATTTCAAATAAACGTAGAGCAAGTAGCTAATCAGTGTCTGCTCGTTTATTCAAACTAAGTTGTCCTATAACAGACGACCGTCGCAACGCAGATTTGGTGTTATGGGTAAATTAAGATCAGGTTTGGTGGATATGGGTAGGTTTATGACAGGTTTGGTGGTATGGGTAAATTAAGATCAGGTTTGGTGGTATGGGTAAGTTTAAGACAGGTTTGGTGGTATGGGTAAATTAAGATCAGGTTTGGTGGTATGGGTAAATTAAGATCAGGTTTGGTGGTATGGGTAAATTAAGATCAGGTTTGGTGGTATGGGTAAATTAAGATCAGGTTTGGTGGTATGGGTAAATTAAGATCAGGTTTGGTGGTATGGGTAAATTAAGATCAGGTTTGGTGGTATGGGTAGGTTTATGACAGGTTTGGTGGTTTGGGTAAATTAAGATCAGGTTTGGTGGTATGGGTAAATTAAGATCAGGTTTGGTGGTATGGGTAAGTTTATGACAGGTTTGGTGGTATGGGTAAGTTTAAGACAGGTTTGGTGGTATGGGTAAATTAAGATCAGGTTTGGTGGTATGGGTAAGTTTATGACAGGTTTGGTGGTATGGGTAAATTAAGATCAGGTTTGGTGGTATGGGTAAATTAAGGACAGGTGTGGTGGTATGGGTAAATTAAGATCAGGTTTGGTGGTATGGGTAAGTTTAAGACAGGTCAGGTGGTATGGGTAAAGTAAGGACAGGTTTGGTGGTATGGGTAAGTTTAAGACAGGTTTGGTGGTATGGGTAAGTTTAAGACAGGTTTGGTGGTATGGGTAAATTAAGATCAGGTTTGGTGGTATGGGTAAATTAAGGACAGGTGTGGTGTATGGGTAAATTAAGATCAGGTTTGGTGGTATGGGTAAGTTTAAGACAGGTTTGGTGGTATGGGTAAAGTAAGGACAGGTTTGGTGGTATGGGTAAGTTTAAGACAGGTTTGGTGGTATGGGTAAGTTTAAGACAGGTTTGGTGGTATGGGTAAATTAAGGACAGGTTTGGTGGTATGGGTAAATTAAGGACAGGTTTGGTGGTATGGGTAAGTTTAAGACAGGTTTGGTGGTATGGGTAAATTAAGGACAGGTTTGGTGGTATGGGTAAATTAAGGACAGGTTTGGTGGTATGGGTAAATTAAGGACAGGTTTGGTGGTATGGGTAAGTTTAGGACAGGTTTGGAGGTATGGGTAAGTTTATGACAGGTTTGGAGGTATGGGTAAGTTTAGGACAGGTTTGGAGGTATGGGTAAGTTTGTGGGTGGGTTAGGGTTAGGGTTAGGGTTAGAGATGTAATATATAATTACAGACATAATTACAGGCAGGTTTAATTAAATTATAGGTACAATGTTATAACATGTATGGACACAATAAATGAACTGTATCAAATGATTAAATAAAATGGTATTACATTATAGTTAAATACACTTAATATAACGTGGGACCTACTATATTTGTATTCGAATAATACACATTATTAGGGGTGTCACAATCCTCCAAATCCTCGATTCGATTACATTTTCGATTCTAAGGTCACGGTTCGATTCGATTCTCGATTTTTACCTTTTTTTTAAGCACAGGTTGCTGTTGCTCTTAAAAAGCTGACATCAGTTAATGGCGATCTCACACATCTCTGTTATTATCAATGAAGCTTTCATAATATACCGTAATTCCTCAAATAAAGACCGGGGCCTTTATTTACCTGAACTGCAGATGGTAGCCGGCTTTTATTTGAAGCAGGCTTTTATTAGAGGCAGGCCTTTATTTCTAATTCGCGATCCCGCCCGCCCGTCAGCCAAGTTTCCATGGTGACGCGTCATGCTTGGCACTGTTCACCACAGCCACAATAGCGCTGTATGACAGATGTAGCGCTTTTATTTCTAAATATTAACAAACTTGCTTACCATGTCATTAACTATCTTCTATTCTGACTCTCAATTCAGTGTAAGTGAGTTTGTTTTGTCGTTTAAAACCCTTTATAATTGATCCTGATCTGTAACGTGAGATCGGCACCGCAGTTCAGAGATTCCTGTCTGTTGGATTTAATACGTTACACAGCGCGTGAATTCTTCAGTTTCTCCCAAAATGCATGAAAGTAAGTGGCCGGTGAACTGGGAGAAGAATAGAGTAAACTTTATACTTACACTGTGTATCTGATATGAATAAAACACGTCGCCAAATATATTTGAATGGATTATTGCTGCTTCCATAGACACCATTGTGTATTTTACAAACTATAAATGTATTGTTTTGCTATAAATCTTATCTATTTAAATGTCTGAAACCTAAAATAAACGTGGTTAAAAACACTGAATAGTAGTTGTGATATATGACAAGCGCTGAGCGCGTCCGTCTTTGAGTGTACACTAATTTTTCCCCGGCCTTAATTTGAGACCGGCCTTTATTTGTCCGCGTTGACCACGCACCCGGCCACTATCAGAGGCCCGGCGTTTATTTGAATACCGGTTTTTTATTTGAGGAATTACGGTATACACTTTGTTCGTTATAATTAGAGGATTTGCCAGCATACAGAATTCAGCACTGAACAAAAAGTCAGTTTTGAGCGGTGAGAAGAGTCTATCTTAAATGCTTCTGATTGGCCATTGCGTTCAAGAAATCAACACATATGTCTGTGATTGGCTAAATCGTTCAACGCTGCATGTTATAAATAGAAACTCTGGCCTATAAATCGTTTCTATTTTGTTTTAGTTGTTCTTGTAGCTTTTCTGCAACAGATAAATAAAAATGTATTAGTTTTTATGGCTTTTTTAACATAAAAATTATTTAAAAATTATTTCAGCCAGCAAGCATATTTATAGGCTGAAGCCCCACAAAAACAATGGTTTAAAAATCCAACACCTTCCTGATGTGTACACAGATGTAAATATTGCCGGCAATGCACAGTATCAGTGAAATGGGTGTATGTTTGTATACATTCATCAATAAAGTTAAATTGCATTGTGGGATGCTGTACTCAGTGCAATTTACTATACTGTACATTTTGTCAAGTGTAGGAAGTAATTCAGATATTATGTGCATAGTGAAAATTGCATGCTATATCTTTTTAAACCTGAATTAAGGAAATTATTGTCATGATGATGGTGGCGGATGAACCCAGACGCAGACAGTATGCAATCACAGAACATTTATTGTAGACAAAAAGGGAAAACAAAGCCCACGATGGGGCAAAACAAGACAAGAAGGGTAGCACACCGAGACTAAGACTAGAACATAATCTAGGACTAGACACTTGACTTGAAGACTAGAACAAAAGAAACAAACAGCTTACTCACAATACTTATAACGAGATGCAGACAAAGTACTCACAAAGTGTTACACGCAGTTTTGACAATGAACCGACACAGGACAGCAAACACAAGGGAATGATATAGGGGAACACTAATGACAAGGACAGGTGAAACTGACTAGACAATAATGACAAGACGAGGATAACAAGGGGGCGGGGTAACATAACGAGACAACACAAGCACATGGCCCAAACAATTGGCCATGCGCTTGTACACAAAACATGATTCTGTCATGATCCTGCCTCACGACCAGGGAAAAATCAAGAACACTTAGGCAGAATCATGACAGAACCCCCACCTTAAGGAGTGGCTACCAGACGCTCCTCAAGGGGACATTAAACACGGACATGACAGACTGTGACATCGACACAAACCAACAAAACATGACAAATAACAGTAACGGCAAACACGAAAAGACAACAACAGGATTAGGATGAAACATTAAAAACAACAAACAAGGAAGAGGTGGTGGAGGAAACACAGAGTTCATGGGGGGTGGTCCAGGGTGGATGGGTGTGCTAGGGGTCTTAGGTCCACGGGATGAGGGCTTGGGACGAGGATTCCGGGCGGACTTGGGTGGACAGGACAAAAGACAAGGAGAGAACTGGGCGACAGAGGGGCGGAGACGGGCAACAATGTGGCTGGTCGCGGAGCCACCACAAAGGGATCAGTGTACCCTGTACCAGAAACAGAGCCAGCGCTCTTTCCCTCAGACTCCGATGAAGCGCCTATCGAACTCGGAAGCGCTGTCTGCAGCGGGCTCTGTGACGACTGCAGCGGGCTCTGTGACGACTGCAGCGGGCTCTGTGACGACTGCAGCGGGCTCTGTGACGACTGCAGCGGGCTCTGTGACGACTGCAGCGGGCTCTGTGACGACGCAGCGGGCTCTGTGACGACTGCAGCGGGCTCTGTGACGACTGCAGCGGGCTCTGTGACGACTGCAGCGGGCTCTGTGACAGCCTTCCTTCTTCCTCCTCCTCTTTCTCCTTGGCCGTGGAGCAGAGGCCATGGCCAGACCTGCGGCCGGTTGGGGAAGCACAGCAGGGACCATGACCGGCGAAGGAAGGACAAACTCGGGCAGCGTAGACTCCGGTGAGGACGACTCCGACGGAGAATCCCACGAAGTCCGTCTCCCTCGTTTGCCACGAAGATCAACGGGTGTCTCAGGAGCCAGGGTGGAACTGGCCTGGTCCCCAAGCGTCACGACACCCATCATAAGACCCTCAGAAATCACTGGAAGCATGGCAGACGAAAACCTTGAGGAACTCATTGACTCTCTCCGAGACAAGCAATCCACCACTGCTCGAAATGGGCGAAGAGTAAGCGACTCCCGTTCAGACAGAGGAGGTGGAGAGTTGAGACCGGCGATGAAGTAGCGAGAGACCAGAACCTCAGGCAGGAAGAATCTCTTCTCTTCTACGACTTGTGCATACCTCTTCAGGGACAACTCACCCTGGGGAGGGAATGGAAGTCTTCCAGCTCTACTATCAGCGATGGTCGACTGCCACCATAGTTCTTGGTCAGTAGGTTGTGGTCTTGCGGGGGAAGACATACAGTCTGCTGGGTCCTTCTTTGGTCGGTTCATTCTGTCATGATGATGGTGGCGGATGAACCCAGACGCAGACAGTATGCAATCACAGAACATTTATTGTAGACAAAAAGGGAAAACAAAGCCCACGATGGGGCAAAACAAGACAAGAAGGGTAGCACACCGAGACTAAGACTAGAACATAATCTAGGACTAGACACTTGACTTGAAGACTAGAACAAAAGAAACAAACAGCTTACTCACAATACTTATAACGAGATGCAGACAAAGTACTCACAAAGTGTTACACGCAGTTTTGACAATGAACCAACACAGGACAGCAAACACAAGGGAATGATATAGGGGAACACTAATGACAAGGACAGGTGAAACTGACTAGACAATAATGACAAGACGAGGATAACAAGGGGGCGGGGTAACATAACGAGATAACACAAGCACATGGCCCAAACAATTGGCCATGCGCTTGTACACAAAACATGATTCTGTCATGATCCTGCCTCACGACCAGGGAAAAATCAAGAACACTTAGGCAGAATCATGACAATTATTCTACAAATTTTCACTAATGCTTAAATAGTGATCGACCGATATATCGGCCGGCCGATATATCGGGCCGATATTTGCGGTTTTTACGTGTATCGGAATCGACGCGCCTGCTGCGTTCGCCGATAGTTTTTTCCCGGCAATATTTATAGACAGGCATCCACAGGCAGCTCTGTGCTGCTGGAGACGCTGCAGTTCACGTGCAGACCCTGCATTGCCCCTCCCCCACCAGCAGAGTGCAACATGCCCTTCAAGATAATGGTAACTTTTAAACTTTTCAAGCATCTTTTAACTGTTTGACTGCTGAAATATTGCCAAACAATTTGAAAATGGAAACCCGTTGCTCTATAACTGTTATGTGCTTGCAACTATATAGCTAAGCAAGTTTGTGGGTCCAAATGGAAAACGCGAATGCCTCGTCTATAAAACTGCTTGCTTGCCATTGTATTTAGGGAGCTGCAAATAGCTAAGGTGTAGGCTATCCGTTCAGTATGCATTAGGGCTGTCAATGAATATTCTAAATACGAATATATATTCGAATAGTTAAAAAAAAAAAACTGAATTTTGAAGGTGAAAATTAATATTCGAATGTGGAAAAACACGCCCGCGGTAGCAGACTAACATTACCACAGCACAGCTCGCTCTGAGCGCTCAATGTCTGTTCTATGTACTATGAAACTTCTTTCGCCTCCGGCTTTGTTTCAATCACTGAATGAAGCCTGCTATATTTGGGACCGTAAATTTGCAACCTTAAATTGCTTGCACAAAACGCTTGATTAGCACTCAACATTTGTTTGTTGTTGTTCATTTAAACCGGTATGCGCCGCGGAGAGCGCGAGAGAGGAGAGAGAGAGAGAGAGAGAGAGAGAGAGAGAGAGAGAGAGAGAGAGAGAGAGAGAGAGAGAGAGAGAGAGAGAGAGAGAGAGAGAGAGAGAGAGAGAGAAGAGAGAGAGGAGAGAGAGAGAGAGAGAGAGAGAGAGAGAGAGAGAGAGAGAGAGAGAGAGAGAGAGAGAGAGAGAGAGAGAGTGAGTCCCTGCGAGTCCGGGCGAGCCAGAGTGAGCTCTGCGGTTTAGTTGCGGTAATTAGTGAGATGGTCCTCACTGCAGAACATGAAATCCACGGGGAGATCCGACTCCTCCCACCTTACATACCTAAACCTACCCAGCTCCACCCCTTATCCCTAAACCCACCCCTAAACCTACCCAGCTCCACCCCTTATCCCTAAACCCACCCCTAAACCTACCCAACCCCACCCCTTAATCTGGATCCGACTCCGCCCCCCGGATCTCGTGTACTGCAATGAGGTGCTACTGTAATTAGTTGATTTACTCGTTTTTTTTTTTAGTAATACGTTGTCAAATATGTTTAAACTCAAATAAGCTACTTAATACTAATAGTTATGTCTCTTTGTATTAATTTGTCCTGTTATTGACGTAGCTAATGCGCGTCATTGACAAAATGCATGACGAGATGTTCAAATATGTTTTTTTAGAGGGAATATGCGAACGCTATTTGAGCAATTTTGACAGCCCTAGTATGCGTACGGTATCTGTTATGAACACTGGTCATAGGATTAAGTAATACCAAAGTTGTTCCGTGCTTTTTGTGGGAGATTTATTTAGCGACCACCTGGCTGAGGTTTGGACGCGTGTGGTGTCTCCCTCGCCATCGCAGTGATATTAGAGACTAGACATGCTCATTTTATTTTATGTAGAAAAATTGAAACCATGGCAGTAAATAGTTTGTTACTTTTAAAATGAAGTACAGTGTGCACTTTATTATGCTGGTTGCTACTGTGTGCAATAGTGTAATTATTTTATTTACGCTTAAATATTTATTTTCAGCACTGAACTTTTTTTTTTGTTCTACCTCATGTTTTTAATATTTGTTAAATATTGTTTTTTTTTAAGTTAAATAAATGTTACTTTTATTAAATTGAGACCTGTTACTTTTATTAAATTGAGACCTGTAACATTTGTTAACATGTCATTTTTATGATGTAAAATGAGGGAGCAAAATGTATCGGCTCCAAATATCGGCTCAAGAAAATCGGCAGCCCGTATCGGTCATCGGCTAAGGCTGATGGAAAAAAAATCGGTATCGGTATCGGCACTAAAAAATCCATATCGGTCGATCCCTATGCTTAAATGCAAATGTAAACAGGGGTATATGGAACCAAGATGCAATTTGATGGCGTAGTTGAATAAACTTTCCACAGCAAATACATACTTTTAGGGCAGAATATACATACTTTTGCCATATAGCAAGGTACCATTATAGATGGCAGAAATGTTAACATCAGGCTGTAACTATGAACATAACCTCAATATTATATGGCATTTAATATAGCAAAGTGTTACTAAAACAAACAGACACATTATTGGAGAACTATGATGTCAAAATACTCAAAACAATAATTAGCACAAAGTGTACGCTCGTAAAAGAAAATGAATTGGACAACGTTTGCCTCAGCATTGCTGGTTATTAAAGAAGAATCGCTCATTGTAGATTTAAGAGGCTTGTTTTACGAGGCTCATTTGTGGCTTTTCCCATGTCATTAAGCATAAATTAAACCCCATTTGAAAACATGGGTTATTGTAGTTAAGTGTAATGGGAATGATTTCAGGAATTATGGTTAAAGGGGAGTTTGAGAAATGGAAAGTGGATATTTTAGGGTGTTTAGGGTCACCATTGCTTTTAAGTTTTTTAAATCTCCTTTTTTTCACTTTATTTCAAGGGGCCACTTTAGACATTCTATTGACTAAGTAAATTTGCAACTACACGTCAACTAGAAGTTATTCGAGTAGGTAACACTTTATTTGAAGGGGTGTGCATAAGACTGACACGACACTGTCATAAACATGACATAACACCTGTCATGAACATGAAGGAGTCTTTATGAATGTTTATGACTGTTGTCATTAAGTGTCATTCGGTAAATTATGACACTTTTAATGCAAAGTTGACATTGTTTAAAATGTCTTTGTTATGACAACTTGACATTAACAAATACAAAAAATGTCTTTGTTATGACAACTTGACATTACCCAACACAAAAATGTCTTGATTATGACAACTTGACATTAACAAAGACAGAAATGTCTTTGTTATGACAACTTGATATTAACCAAGAAATCATAACCTGTCAACCTGTCACAAATATGTCATAACAGGTCTAATTATCAAACTTCAAGCATTTTGCAGTGTAATAACCCTTAATGACATCTTTATAACTAGTACAATGTGTTCCACTTTACTTGAGGACAAGTAAAATATTCATGACACAGTTATAATGGTGTCATGACGGCCAAAGTTGTGACAGGTTGACAGGTTATGATTTCTCAGTTAATGTCAAGTTGTCATAACAAAGACATTTCTGTCTTGGGTAATGTCAAGTTGTCATTTTAAACAATGTCAACTTTGCATTAAAAGTGTCATAATTTACCGAATGACACTTAATGACAACAGTCATAAACATTCATAAAGACTCCTTCATGTTCATGACAGGTGTTATGTCATGTTTATGACAGTGTAATGTCAGTCTTATGCACACCCCTTCAAATAAAGTGTTACCTTAGAGTATTAGTTGAGAGTCCGCTTAATATCTGCAAACTCTTTATTTTGATGCTCCTTCAACAAACATTCCACTGACTACAAGTAACTTTGCAACTACATGTCAACTTATTCTACAAACCCAAATCCTAACACCTAACCCTAACCGTCTACTAACAGTCTCGCTACAGTTTACTAATATTCTAATGAGAGCTAGTTGAATGTCTAAAGTGGACAGTTGGAAATAACCTTTGAAGTGTAACCTTATTTTTGCTTTCACTAGTTTAATGTTGTACAGTGAGTGTAATTTTTTTGGTAACTCTTTATTTCAATGGTCCACTTTAACCATTCTACTGATTATAAGTAACTTTGCAACTACATGTCAACTAGCAGTAATTAGAATATTAGGCCTTGTCCACAATAATTTGCTTTCATTTAAAAACATTTTTCTCTCCGTTTTGGTCTTCTGTTCACACTGAGATGCCGTTTTTGTCAATGAAGACAGAGCTTTTTGAAAACGCTCCCTCAAATGGATAAATCTGAAAACGCTGTTTTCGCGTTGTAGTGTGGACTGTGAAAACGGAGGCTTTTGAAACCGATGATGCATGTTTAGTCGTGATGCATATTGTACCCATAATATCTATGGTTATACTAGTATTGTTCTGCCTGCTATTTACTTTCATAGTGTTGCTAAAGATAAATGTTCCTTTTTAGTCCAGTCATTTTAAGACAAAATGGGGGTCAACCTTGAACAAATTGCAACAGAAGCAAACTCAACTGATTTTGTATCCTCAATATGTCCTGAGTAAGGAAAAAAAGCCCCGAAGAATCCCATTAGGAGAAAGTTTTGAAAAAGACCCAAATATGTCCCATTCATACGCTTATTCATTCTCTTTCTCAAGTGAATAGGGTAAAAATATTAACCTTTAAATATCACCATGAAAATTACTGAGTTGATTACTTGCATCAAGACAAACAACAAATGTATTACAAGTTTTTTGAAATTGTTTGTTAACATGGACAAACGGTTGCATATGTGCTAATTTGCATAAATACCACAACAAATAGCAGGTGAAAATGTATTGTTGAACATATAACAGTAAAAGACTTAATGTTAACGTCTGAGTGGAACCCATTTAGGCTACCCATGAACACTAATACATAGAGGCAGGAAGAAGTACTTTAGAAACCAGCCTTTATTAATTGTTATTGCAGAGATGGGGTTTGGGCATTGAGTGCATTGTGTACGTAACTAGATTTTTTGATCCAGACACTTTTTATTTTACCTACCTTTTGTCTTCTGAATTCTCAGAGTCCCTACCCATGTCTCCTGTTCTTCCCTCAGACTTATTCCCCAGATACAGACCCACTGACCCAGCCCCAAACCCCATATCTGCAATTAATAATTAATAAAGGCTGGTTTCTAAAGTACTTCTTCCTGTCTCTATGTATTAATGTTCATGGGTAATGGGTTCCATTCAGACCTTAACATTAAGTCTTTAACTGTTATATGTCAACAAGATTCATCAAGACACTTTCACCTGCTATACCCAATGTTTGGATCTGTTTGGGTATTTATGTAAATTAGCACATACGTAATTAGATTATGCACCCTTTGTCCATGTTAACAAACAATTTCAAAAAACTTGTAATACATTTTTTGTTTGTCTTGATGCAAGTAATCAACTCAGTAATTTTCATGGTGATATTTAAATGTTACAATTTTTACCCTATTCACGTGAGAAAAAATAGGCGTATGAATAGGCTATATTTAGGTCTTTTTCAAAACTAGGGGGGGGTCCTTAATCAGGACATATTGAGGATACAAAATCAGTTGAGTTTGCTTCTATTGAATTTGTTCAACCTTTTTTCATAAAATGACTGGACTATTTTAGAATCATCATATTACAGTCCTGTAAATATGACAGAACGTTGTGAGTGTGGGTTAGAAATCAGGAATGGTGAGAGACGAGGGAGACACATTCCCGTTTACACCTGGTGTTTTAATCCGTCTCTTTTGTCTACTTTTAACTACTTCTGTCCTGATTTCTTCGAAGGGAGGATCTATGGGCAGGGAAATTAATGGGCTTTCTCAGATCTTTAAATCTAATGGTTGAAATAAGCTTGTGCAGTAACATATGAACACAACCAGAGACGACGGAAAAAACCCTCGGAGAACAGCAGCTTTAGTTTCTGCTCTGACAGACTCGAGACCAGCTGAACACTGAGTGTGTGTAAGAAATCAGGAATGGTGAGAGAACATTGCGCTTGGTACATTTTTCATCTTAAAACCGACAAACTTTAAATCCTGTCTGGCTAGAGCGCTTCTCATAATGTCACTCATTAGGTAAGTATGCGGCAGTGGCGGGCTGTGCATTTCACACCTAGGCCTTCTGTCCTACCTAAAATAATAACTTTTAAAAGTGTATCAGCGCAAAGACTCTCTATAATTGTTGTTTTTATTTTGCACCGGCAGCTATTGGGTTAATGTGGTGAGTTGGGAAAAGGCCGATAGAGAGAAACGAGCGCGTGAGTTCGGCTGGTGCGTTTCTAGTGGTTCTTGCGTTCCGATTATAAGTTCAGAAACGGAGCCTCGCTTATCTCGTCGTTCAATGGTTACACAATAGTCCCTTTTCAGACGTTACAATAGTATTGTCAGGGTTGCGTGCAGGTAGCCGAAGACGAGGACAAGGGAGGTTCAATATAGTTGATTTATTTAACAAAACTCAACTTCAGGAACATACAGGAACAAAGGAACAGATTCCAGGACTTCAGTGATAACACAACCATACATTGACGACGACCAACAAACACTGAGGGAAAACACAGGGCTTAAATGAACTGAACCAAACGAGATAATAAACTGAAAACAGGTGAAGAAACTGAACACAAACGAGGAGCGGGAAAACTAACAGGACTAAACCAAAAATCACAAAAGACAGGGGAAAACAAGATCTCAAAACATAACAGAACACATCAAAACGTGACAAGTATAAATGTTTCGATCATAAATTTAAAAGAAAAATTAAGAAGAAAATCATATTCACCACGGGGAAAAAGAGCATTATACTCACCAAAATTTTTTATTATTTTTAGACACCCAAGTAAAAAAAAAAAAAAAAAGCCTTATCTAGTGCGTCCAACAGGCGTACGAGCGTGCGAGCCGAGAACGAGCATGAGACAGGCTGCAGTTTCTCTAACGGCCACTGGTGTCAGTCACGGTTAGAAATTTCAGAACTTGCGCAATGCTCCTTTAAAAAGAATTATTGACTTGATTGATTTTCCCCATGTGTAAAATGTTGTCTGGTAATAATGACAGGTAGGAAAAACCTGCTTTCAGATATATCAAGAGATGACAGGAAATTAACGTTTTCAGTATAGATATTTTGACTTTCCATGGCACTTAGTAAACAAGGTATTGTTAACTATAGGCTACTTTATTGCAGTTATGTCATAAACCAACTTTGCATGTTTGGAGCATTTTGCAGAACCATCGAAATGAAACTTAACTGATTTTTAAGTACAAATATTCAGCGCCTCAGGACAGCATGCATAATAATTATTATTTTTTTAATTATGTTTTGAGGGCAATAGACATTTAAGTGATTTTTAAAATGTTTATTTGCACTGAAAACTAAAAGTAAATATCTGGTTTACACGTGCAGATCAGCTTCCCTCTTGCCTCCTTTTTTCTTTTCCTCTACAGGAAGGTAGGCCATGATGGCTTGTGTTATTTTTACCATTAAAATAAACAGAATGGATAACAACCGCAAACCTTAAACCACTGTAATCTCTCACAAAACCCCTCCTGTCATCACCAATTTCTGGCAAAGACTGATTCAGGTGCCAGCCTGTGTTTTAATGTCGTGTGATGAATGTTAGACGTTAGGAAAGTCTGTGAGTGAAGAAAAAGTGCATTCTGAGCACCGCCGGTTCTTCAGTAAACCATTGTGAACCTCGGTGGCTGTGCTGCGCGGCATGTTTATATAGGTTTCGCCAAAGAGAGTTCAGAGCTAATTTATGTAGCATTCGAATACAAAGT